>CM076574.1:782005048-782306317 GCA_034641835.2 Pinus albicaulis | reverse complement strand
GCTTATAAATGATGGATCAACAAAAGAACGAGGCCATCAAGGGTGTAGACTAGGTTGAGGGATAACAATGTGCCTTTAGTAGCTGAAGTATGTAGAAAACAAGAATAAATAATATGTTGCCAGACCTATTTTAGGATTTTAACATGCAAATACTGCTATATTTTTCCTTTTTCAAGTTTATTAAATGCAATCACTTTACTATGGAAATGACACATAAACATAAAATTGCTGAAAACTCAAATTAAGCTTAACCCTAACACTAGTTACCAGGAAAAGAGAAAAAATATAGAAATTAGGATTTGATCATGTTAATTTGAGTTAACAATAGTATGTTTGTAATATCCCAAATGGAAATAAACGCAATACAAGCACATAAACAAAGACATACAACAACTAGAGACAAATCATAAGGGAAACAAACAATATGGAGAACGCTGAGCCATTTTATTAATACTGAGAAATGGAAATGAGTACAGAGGTGATCAGAATGATGGCACCTCGGCTTGCACTAGACAAGCATAGAAAGACTCTTCGGAAATGACCTGGAATCGCTGCTCCTTCTGGACTGCGTTATCTCCAAAGCTGCTGGTACTGCTACTGTGCTGCTGCTACTGCTGGAATGAACTGAATCTTTGGGGCTGCTCCCCACCTCAGAAAATTCTGAAATTTCGGGAATGGCCTGTACTCCCAATACCCAGAAAAGTCTAGAAAGCTTTTCAGAAATGGCCGACACTCGAAAATGGCTCCCTTGAGGCACTATGCTATTCCTCAAGGAGGGACGCTGGCTCTGAATGATCTACTCCAAATAATGGCCCCTAACTCCTCCAAAATGTTGGAATAGGGAAGGGCTGGCCCCTTACCCACTATCCCGGGCTGAATCCACCAACAAACCCCCAATTCGGAACCACCTCCTCTCAAAACTGCGTCTTCCCTCTCACTGACTGTGCTGTCTCTCTGAGTGGATGCTCCTCCTGTGGTAGTTGCAACTCTCTCCGGCAAAACAAGGATGAAGCTCCTCACCCGAGCAGGCACTCGAAGTCCCCTGGGGTTGAGGTTGGGATCTCCGAACGGAGACACTCGATGTATTGAACAGTACATGAAAACTTTGCTAAACAACAAGCGTGCTCAATGTCAGAAGACAAATCTCAAATATGCATAATCAGAATGAATGAGAATGAGGAGACCCTTCCTCCTTTTATGCTTGGTGAGCCTTTCCCTCACCCAGGCCCCACCAATCTCTGCGTTGTCCCCCTTGGCCCACGCTGTCCAACTCACTCTACGCTGGCTTGGCCCACGTTGTCTACGCTGCTCCTTTTCCTATGCTGCCACTTGACTACTAGGTCCCACATTGCCAAATAGACATGTCTCTTAAGTGACTTTAGGAAATAATTTTATCCTAAATGTGAGCTAACTGTCCCCTTCACCCACTTTATTTATATTTTAACTTTATAAAGGCAAAATAGTCAAAATTAATATTTCCAATTAGCTATTGCTAATTGGGAATATTAGAGTCTCCCCTGGCAAAACGTTGCTTGTCCTCAAGCAACTGTAATGATGGATGCTGCAGAATCTTCTCACTCTCCCAGGTGGCATCCTCATCTGGTAAATTCCTCCATCTCATTATGTAATATTGCCAATTAGCCTTGCTAATTGGAATATTTCATTTTTGCTTTATTTTGCCGCTTTAGCTAGACATAATAAATAAAGTGAGAAATAAGAGGGGTCACCTCACTTTAGTCACCTCACTTTATAATAAAGTGTTCTTTTTCCTAGTAGAATGACGTTGTAACTTAGAGAGGGGGCCTTGGGGGTCCACGTGGATATGATGAGGGGAGGCATCCAGCTAACCCAAGGTAAACTGCGCAGATCCAGGGTGAGTTAAGTTTTGGAGGGAGTTTGATGTTATAAAAGGAGAGGCTCTCACCTCATTTGATCATTCATGATTTGATATTCTTATTGATAGTTGGACTCTTGTCTGCTTCAGCACGCCGGTTGTTTAGTCGGTCTGCAGCACTGTTTAGTGCACGAGTGTCTCCGGTCGGAGATCTCACCCTTAGCCTCGGGGGACTTCGAGTGCCGGCCCTGGTAAGGTTTTCTGGTTTCACCCTTAGCTTCAGGGGACTTCGAGTGCCCGCCCTAGTAAGGTTTGTTCTGAGTACACTTTTCAGTTCCAGTAGCAGAGCAGCAGCAGTTTCTGAAGCAAATCTGAGGAGGAGAAGCCCTCTAGTGGCTGCGCAGTTCATTGAGGAGAGGGCGCTGTCTCATCCAGAGAGAGGACGCAGTTTTATTCAGGAGGGTGAGGACGCTGTCCTAGGAAGGACGCAGTCCAGTTCGGGCAAGGGAGAACGCTGACCAGTGAGGAGGAGGACGCTGTCAAGTCTGGAAGGGAGGACGCTGTCTATTTCTGAAGGGAAGGGTTGCAGATCTGAAGGCCTATTGTTAGATCCAATCTTGGAAAGGGTAGATCTGAGCAGCCACTTGCAGATCCAGTCTTGTATCTTGCAGATCTGGAGGTTTAGCCCTAGATCCATCTTGGGGAGTTGCAGATCTGAGGAAATATTGGCAGATCTAGTCTAGATCTGAAGGGTTAACATCAGATCCAGCCCTAGAGGCTGTAGATCTGAAGAGATATTGTCAGATCTAGCATAGATCTGAAGGTTTGGTGGTAGATCTGATAGGGGAGGACGCAGATCAGGAAGGGAAGGACGCAGATCTGGTTTGGAGGCTTCAGATCTGTCAGATCTGAGTGTTCAGGAGCAGATCCACTTGGTAGGACGCTGATCTGATGAGCAGACTTGGGAGAGGCAGGCTCAACAGCGTTTTCTAGCCTTCAGAGGCTGATCTATTTGTCTGGAGGATTTGGTGACTGGTGCTCTATCTGTTTCTGCGCTGTCACTAGCAGAGACAGTGTTTTTCATTGTGGAGGGTTTGCAGTTGGAGATCATCAGATTTATCAATCTTCAGCCCCAGTATCAGCACAGTTCATCTTCATCTTGCAGAGCAGCTAGGACGCTGTCCTTGTTGCAGCCATTTTCTGTTGAGAGGGTCTCCACTTGCCTAGGGCAAGGATAGGTGCACTTACTCTGATATATTGTACTCCTCTCTATGTACTTTCTGATTAATAAAATGGCTCAGTTTCTGGTATTCCATGTGCTATGATTCAGTGATCTGGTTCAGTATTATATTTTCTATATCTGTATTGGTGTATTTCTGTTTATTACTGGTTATTCCCTTTTGGGGATATTACACATTAGGTACTCCCTGACTGTCTTGCTCCGTAGCTGCCTCTCCCTAGTGTCAATAATGGCCTTCGGCTGTAGCGCTAAGTGCCCCTCATCATCTGTGGGTGGAAGCTCCTCTGTTGCAATCACCTACTGCCCCAGTGCTTTCTTCAGGCATGACATGTGAAAAACGTTGTGAATCTTGCTATCCTTGAGTAGCTCCAACTCATATGCAACCTATCCCATTCTGCGTATCACCCTGTAAGGTCCATAGAAGTGAGGCTTGAGCTTTTCAGCCCCCTTCTGCTTCAGCGTGGACTGCCGATATGGCTGCAAGCGTAGGTAGACCAAGTCCCCTACCTCAAACTGCCTCTCAACTCGTCCCCTGTTGGCATACAACTTCTGCTGGTTCTGCGCTGTAGCCATGTTATCCTTCAGAGCTCGGAGTATATCCTGACTCTCTAGGAGCCTTGCTAGCACCAAACATCATGTCAGCAAAAGATAAAACATGATATCCATACAATGCATAAAACATAGACATACCAATGGACATATGATGAGTGTTGTTGTAGCAGTAGTCCCCCAAGTGCAACCATCTCAACCATGCCTTCTGTTGCTCGCTGACATAGTTATGCAAGTAGCCCTCCAGCCACTTGTTCACTATCTCGGTTTGTCCATCCGTCTGGGGGTGGTAACTAGTACTCGGTGTCAACTTAGTGCCCACCAAACGGAAAAGCTCCTGCCAAAATCCGCCCATGAAGCAGTTGTCTCTGTCACTGACAATGGTCTTTGAAAGACCATGCAATCTGAAAACGTCCCTGAAGAACAACTCTGCTACCTGTGCTGCAGTGTAATGTGTCGATATGGTGAAAAAATTAGCATATTTAGTCATCCGATCAACGACTATAAATATGCAATCCTTGCCCTGTACCGTGGGCAACCCTGTAATGAAGTCCATCGAAATATTCTCCCATTTCCCTTCAAGTATGGGAAGAGGTTGCAATAATCCTGCCGAGTGGTTCATCTCCCCCTTGTTACGCTGGCAAACCTCGCACTCCCTGACATGTTGGAGCATGTCCTCTTTGAGGCCCTTCCAAGAGAACCTCTCTCTGATGGCCCTATAGTTCTTGGTAAACCCCCGGTGGCCTGATAATGGAGAATCATGCGAGGCGTGCAATATCTTCTTCTTGAGCTGGGAGCCCTCAGTCAAGAAGATCTTGTCCTTGTAATAGATCACCTCGTCCATCACTCTGTACCTGTCATCTGTCACCTGTCCATCCAAAATCTCACGAGCAAAACGGTCCTTGGAGTAATCTACCAACAGTTGAGCCCTCTAGTCCGTGTCCAAACTTATCAAGGACAACGCTGTCGGTCTGCAGGAAAGTGCATTTGCCACGATGTTGTTCTTCCCCTTAACATACTTGATGTCAAAGTCATAAGCGTGGATCTTGCTGACCCACTTCTGCTGCCTCTCCTGCAACTGTTTCTGCTCTAAAAAGAATCAGAGGTTGTTGTGATCCGTCCTCACCCTAAATCTGTTCCCGACCAGGTACTGTCGAAACTTGGCCAATGCATGCGTGATGGCCAACATCTCCTTGTCGTATATAGCATACAACCTCTCATGTGGCAATAGCTTCTGGCTCTCGAAAGCTATGGGGTGGCCTCCTTGCATCAAAACTGTGCCGATCCCCTCCCCCGATGCATCACACTCCAAGACAGCTGCTCATCACCTCCTTGAGCCTGTCAAAAGCCCTTTGCGCTGTATCCATGCAATTGAATGCCCCCTTTTTGGGAAGGTCTGTAAGGGGTGCAGCAAGCTGGGAAAATCCCTTGACAAACTTTCGGTAGTAGGTGCAGATCCCTACAAATCCCCGAAGTTCCGTCACGTTCTTCGGCTTTGGCCAATCCCTGATGGCCCTGATCTTCTCCTCGTGGACCCTCACTCCGTCGACCCCGATGATGTGCTCCAAGTAGAGCACCTCTGTTAGCCCAAACTCACATTTGGAGAGCTTAGCATAAAATTGCTGCTCTTCCAAAATGTGCAATACAACCTCTATATGTAGGAGGTGCTCCTCCCATGTCCCGCTGTAAATCAAAATGTCGTCAAAGAACACTAATACACACTTCCTCAAATGACTGCGGAAGATGTGATTCATGCATGACTGAAAAGTGGCCGGGGCATTTGTTAGCCCAAAAGGCATTACCAAAAACTCAAAATTGTTGTAATGACACCTGAAAGCGGTCTTGGGAATATCCTGCTCCCTCACGCGAATCTGATGGTACCTGGATCTCAAATCAATCTTTGAGAAGAACTTGGCCCCCCTCAGCTCATCCATCAGCTCATCGATCCATGGGATGGGGTACCAGTTCTTCATGGTCTTCTTGTTCAGGGCCCTGTAATCAATGCACATCCTCAACGTGCCGTCCTTCTTCACAAGTACTACTAAAGAAGCAAAGGGGCTAGTGCTAGGACGGATGTGTCCAAGAGCTAGGAGCTCATGGATAACCCTCTCAATCTCATCCTGATAGGCTTTGGGATGCCTATAGGGTGTAGTGATAACAGCCTGGATGCCCTGCTCCAGTGCAATCGTGTGCTCAAACCCTCGATTTGGTGGCTGTCCTGGTGGTATCTCCCCAAATACCGTAGCATACCTGTCGAGAATGGACTGTACATCTGGGTGTACGACCTACCCTTTATATCCTGCCTCCAACATACGCAACCCCACTGCCCACTCTATATCTCCCTTTCGGAAATCTGCCTCCATTCGGTATGTTGAAACTGTCTGTGGTGGATAGGTGTGCATACTTCGAATCTTCTCATGCCTCCCAGTCTTCTTGTCCATCCACTCCATCTCCAAGGTCTCCCAGTCAGTGGTGACCTTCCCCAGTGTGATAAGCCACTGTACCCCAAGTATCACGTTGGTGTTCGGAATGTCCACCACGAAGAAATGGTCTGTTAGGGTGTACGTCCCCATCGTCATTGGCAAGGTTGGCACATACCTAGCACACTACATGGTCTGGTCCCTTGGAACCAGTACTGAAAACCCATCAAAAGTTTTTGTCTGTATGCCCCTCCGGTCTACCAGCTGGGCATCAATGAAATTGTGGGTAGCCTCACTGTCTACCAACACCGACACACGCTGCCCTCGTACTGTGCCTCAGACACGCAGTGTCAAGTACTTGGGAACTCCCCGCAAGGCTGCAAGGGCTCCCTCGGTAGGTGCAAAAGTTGCACCTCCTGCTCCAGGTGGTGGAGGTGGCAGATGATCCCCTCTTTGCGCTGTACTGCTGCCTCCAACCTCCATCCCGTCATACTCCTCTTCTTCCCCGCTACTATCAGAGAATACCTCGATGTAATGTGCCTTACTCGTGACACAACGGTGTCGTGGTGCCCATGGATCCTGGCACCTGAAGCATAACCTCCTCCGCTTCAGGTCTCTCCTGACCTCATCATCTCCAAACCCTCTGCCCTAGTTCCCCTTGGCAGGTGGAACCCTCTCGTCCTTTCCCTTCGGCTGGAATGCCGATCTCTGGGGAAAAGGAGCTCTAGTCCTGGGAAGTGCATCCTGCAAATCTCGAGTCCTCTCAAATGCATCATAGAGTGTCGCGGGTCTCGTCGATCTGACTAATCCCCGTAGAGGCTCTGCCAATCCATCTATGAACAGATAGATCATCCGAGCTATGGATAAATCCGGTACCATCACGGAGAGTCTCAAAAACTCGGAGATGTACGTGTCTGGCCTCCCCGTCTGCTTGAGCTTTGTTAGCTCAACAAAATGCTCCTCTGGATCCCTACGATCAAAATGCTGCACCGGCCTCTGTGTAAACTCGACATACGCTGTCACTCTCGAGTGTCCCAACGTAACCATCCCGTGAAACCACCAATCCTGGGCCTCGCCCTCCAAGTGCAGCGCTGCCACTTTGATGGCCTCTAGCTTTGCCATCTGATTAAGCGAGAAATATATATCCAACTTCTCCACCCAAGCTTTTACCGAACACTTGGATGACCCATCAAATGTCGGTAAATGGAATCTGCCCACCATGCGCTGCAAGTCCCCGTCATGTGAGTGCCTGTTCCCTCTGTGATGGTTGCGGGGTTTGCTGTCCCGCTTGAGCTGAACAAAATCATGGAAAGTGAGGGCATCTCTGAACTCCTGGCCGTATGACTGGTACTCAACAAAGTAATCTCCCATGTGTGTCGGTTCCTGCTCCTGCTGTGCCTCTGCCCCAATGTCTACGGCAAGAAATGTAGGCATCGTGGACCGGGGAGGTGTGTGTGATACCATCCGCTGCGCTGTGAGCTGCTCCGGTAAATGATGAGATGTGCCTGAGCCCTCTCCAACGTGAAAACCCCTTGGGGTCTCGCGCTGTCTAGATTCTGTCGTGAACTTTTGCCCCATCTCTTCTATCCGTCTCGACAGATCCTGTACTGATTTGAGGTGGAGTTCCCCGAACTCCTTCCCGACATCTCTTTCCTCCGCCATCGGTTCTTCTTCCTTTGCGTCCACTACTGGAATGCTGTCACCTTTCCCGAAAGTGAGCTTTAACCTTTGTTCTTGGTCTTTATACTTTCTTCCCCTGTAGGTGATGTATGGTTTTCCTGCTGGTGTCATAGACAATTTGCTCCACACGCTGAGCCAAGTCTATGAGCTCTGATACCACTGTAATATCCTAAATGGAAATAAACAGCAATACAAGCACATAAACAAAGACATACAGCAACTAGAGACAAATCATAAGGGAAACGAACAATATGGAGAACGCTAAGCCATTTTATTAATACTGAGAAATGGAAATGAGTACAGAGGTGCTCAGAATGATGGCATCTCGGCTTGCACTAGGCAAGCGTAGAAAGACTCTCAGGAAATGACTCGGAATGGCTGCTCCCTCTGGACTGCATTATCTCCAAAGCTACTGGTACTGCTACTGTGTTGCTGTTACTGCTGGAATGAACTGAATCTTTGGGGCTGCTCCCCACCTCGGAAAATTCTGAAACTTCGGGAATGGCCTCTACTCCCAATACCCAGAAAAGCACAGAAAGCTTTTCAAAAATGGCCGACCCCCGAAAACAGCTCCTTTGAGGCACTACGCTATTCATCAAGGAGGGACGCTAGCTCTGAATGATCTACTCCAAATAATGGCCCCTAACTCCTCCAAAATGCTGGAATAGGGAAGGGTTGGCCCCTTACTCACTATCCCAGGCTGAATCCACCAACAAACCCCCAATCTGGAACCACCTCCTTTTAGACTGCATCCTCCCTCTCACTGACTGCGTTGTCTCTCTGAGTGGATGCTCCTCTTGTGGTAGCTGCAACTCTCTCTGGCAAAACAAGGATGAAACTCCTCACCTGAGCTGGCACTCGAAGTCCCCCGGGGCTGAGGTTGGGATCTTCGAACGGAGACGCCCGATGTACTGAACAGGATGTGCAGACTTTGCTAAATAGCAAGCGTGCTGAATGTCAGAAGACAAATCTCAAAGATGCATAATCAGAATGAATGAGAATGAGGAGACCCTTCCTCCTTTTATGCTTGGTGAGCCTTTCCCTCACCCAGGCCCCACCAATCTCCGCGTTGTCCCCCTTGGCCCACGCTGTCCAACTCACTCTGCGCTTGCTTGGCCCACGTTGTCTACGCTGCTCCTTTTCCTACGCTGCCACTTGACCACTAGGTCCCACGTTGCCAAATAGACATGTCTCTTAAGTGACTTTAGGAAATACTTTTATCCTAAATGTGAGCTAACTGTCCCCTTCACCCACTTTATTTATATTTTAACTCTATAAAGGCAAAATAGTCAAAATTAATATTTCCAATTAGTTATTGCTAATTGGGAATATTACAATGTTCTATGCTTAGCACAATTACTTCAATGTCCTTTAGCAACCCAATGACAATTTCCAATTTTAGTTTTCCAATAGAAATCACAGTAACTGTAGATAGAACATGGATAAAAAAATGCAGAAGACAAGCCAAGAGAAGAGAACACCAGATTTGGCAGATGCTAGGGAAAAACCCTTTGATTCTTATTATTATATCGAATGTTCAGCAGAGAGAGAGATTACAAAAAGTCAAAATTGACTTGCCAAATCAAAGTCAAAACAACCCTGCCAAATCTGCAGTCAAATTCAGCCCTAACTAGAAAGTCAAAGATGGTCAACGCAGCGACAAAACATCCTCTTTGAAGCTCGGTCAACCTGAATTCAACTCTATGGTCAAACAAGCTTACGGTCAACACAGGTCAAAGTGCCCAAAAATTCGTAGTTTCCGTGCCAAATAGTACGACCAGCTAAAAACGAAAATTTCCCACAAAAATCACAGTCAAAGGATGAGTCAAAGTGCCTGGTCAATGCTGGTCAAACCCTGCAACTGCTCTGAAATTTTGGCCCTGTAATCTGCCCATAAATCCGTCCTCCTTTCCAGCCAGGTGTGTGAGATGAGGAGCTGCCCAATAGCTGTATGAACCAATTAGGCGAGGAGATAGAAGAATGCGTGAGTGAGTGAGATGCCCAATGAGGTTTGAGATTATTTACATTTATGCAAGTTGTTGAGGGTGAAGTGACACATCCATTGGGCCTCATGAGCCTACATGATATGTGATCAACCTTGACAATTTGCTCATGTGTGTGCTTGACCTCAAAAATATATTTTCCCTTGTCCAAATTTGATGATCTTTAAGTCGATTTTGGTCCTTTCGAAAAGAGGAATTCAATGCAATAATCATCTCCATCAAATGAGTTGTCCAAAATGGAATTTGGCCGTAGTTTCCAATTTTAACAGTCCCTCTCAACTAGGGAGAATTCCACCTGCCAATCCATCCACCATCATTGATCATCATGCCATCCTTTCGTCATGTGCCATCTCTGTATCTCATCTCTACTCTACTAAACACTGATATAGATAATGATGAAGAATCAATCGAGAGTGAGTCACAAGACCTTGCCACTCTCTACTGACAAAGTACACATAACCAAGTGTAGAATCCCAATCGGACTTGATCCCGGATCAAGTTGTTGAACACCATGAATCCTAGACATAGGGAGTACGACAATACACGATGCGTTCATCTGTAGTGCTATGGTCCCTATCCACTTTTCTCAACTCATTGGCCAGATGAGAGGTACTTCCCATGAGTCCCAGACTACATGGGTAGGATGTATGCTCGGGTATCCGTAGGAGAAGGTGAACCACTCATCCTATGCATATATCATTAATCGTAGGGGAAGGTGAACCACTCACCCTACACACATGTCGACCATAATGGGGTATCGCAGGGGAAGGTGAACCACTCACCCTATATACAACGCATCTATAGGGGAAGGTGAACCACTCACCCTATGGTTGCTCAAAGCTCCAAAAAGTACTCCAAGCCCCCAGGAGCGCCCAGAGCTCAATGTCCAACTCAAGTGGGACCCTCATGGGAGCGTCCTTCCACAACTCCAAGTCTCTCACGGAAGGCTAAGAATTTGACCTTCTGCAAGGGCTTCGTGATGATGTCGGCAACCAACTCATCAGTTTTGATGTGTTGGAGCCTTATTGCTGCTCGTTGTACATCCCATATAAAGTGGTACCTGATGTCAATATGCTTTGAGCGGTCGTGGAACACGAGATTCTGTGAAAGGCGAATCCCACTCTGGTTGTCGCAATAACTCACAGTGGTATCCAACACATGCTCAAATAGCTCACTGAAGAGCTTCCTCAACCAAATAGCTTCACAACAGGCTATAGTCGCTGCAATGTATTCGGCCTCGACAGTGCTTAGAGCAACCGATTTTTGCTTCCTTCTCATCCAAGAAATCGAAGCAGACCCCAATGACAAGCAACATCCTAACGTGCTCTTTCGATCCACCACACTGCTAGCCCAATCAACATCAATATATCCATGTAGCCTCAAATCCCTGGCAGTGTATCTCAATCCATAGTTGATTGTGCCACAGAGATATCTTAAGAGATTCTTAACAAGAATCCAATGTATGTGATGAGGCTCAACCATAAATTGACTCAACATATTCACAACGAAGCATATGTCCGGATGAGAGTTTACTAAGAACATCATGTGAAAATTTCTGAATATTACTATATTCAGAAACCCTACTGTTAAATCTAGTTATACTTCTCCTACTTAATCAAGTTATTAATGCTGAAATTTAGACTAATATCGAAGTAAACAAATAACAAACTTTCACCGATTCAGATCTACGCAAAGATACATGCACATAGACAAAGTGACACACAAGATTTTCTAGACAACTATCCCCAGAAAAACCCAATGTAGGAAAACCGGTCTTCTAGTTGCTTGAGGGTTTATATTATTAAGTAGTTTCTGAATATAGCAAATCTGGGCACCTTATTGGTTAACCCGACAGAGAAAAAATAGATCTGTAGCTAATCTGCTGTTCTGGAGACTGAAACTTTGACTGATCCACACCCTCAAATGGGATTTACAAGACTCAACCAATTTCTGTCTCTATAAACCCTAGCACTACCCCTGAAGCTCCTGCGTCAACCCTTCTAGTTTCTGTGTGCCTCTGCACTGGCCTAGAGAGGGCTGCGTAACCCCGTACTAGGTGACGCAGTCCCTATGCTGCCCTGGATGGCTCTGCGTAACACTGGAGGTCTCCTGTTGGCTCAACGCTGCCCTTTCTGGGCCTGCGTAGCACTGAAGCCCTCTGTGCTGCGCAGCTGTTGCTGTTGCCCCTTGTTCCTCTGCGCTGATCCTGGTTGCTGCCTCTCCGCCTTTTGCTGATTCTTGGCACTGGGATAAGATCATCCTCTTAGCTAATACTACCTCTCTCTGCAGTTGAAACACTTCTGAAAATTCTTAGCAGACCCGCCCTAGAATTTCAGCTTAGTCTCAGTGCTCTGCCTACATGTGTATGTTCTCCAACTGACCCCAAGCCTTTCCTTTATACTTTCTCGTTGGGAAACCAACGACCATGATCTAATCTTGAATTGATGGCTCAGATTAAAAGAAAGTTTGATTCGTGTGACTTAAGTCATTTCCATCACATGTTTTAATTAATTACCTTTAATATTTTAATTTTCCTAAGTTAGACTTAGGGTCCTTAGTGAAAAATATTAATTAATTAATTATCTCCCAAACTGGATGGAATTTCCGAAATTCCTTTCTGGGTCTTGGAGATCTCATGTACTCTAGTCCCTCCACAAAGTTTGGGAGCTAGAGCACATTCGATGCTACCCCAACACTCAAGAAAACTCAACACTCCCTCTTAGCGAGGAATGTGCTCTAGTACAACTATGCTTTACCTCGAAGCTCTGCACTGATATCTGGTCTGGGTCTTTGCACTGATGTTGGACTTGCTGCCCTTCATCACTGTGCTGCTGCTGCCATTCTGTACTGTTGCCCATGATGCTGCCACTGCCACTGTCACATTTGTACTGCAACTCCCTCTCAATCTGTTGTACCATGCTGCCAACTGCTGCACTGCAACTTCAATTGCTGAGAGAAACAATTGAAACTCCTGCCCAATCTTTGACAGATAAGTCAGTTGGGCTACATCCTCATCATTGAAGCTCCATAGGCTGCTGATATCTGCTGACATCTGGAGAAAGCGACAGCTCAGCACTGTGTAAGCAGATCTTCACTGTGCCGCTGAAGTCACATCAACCCCTGCACTGAAATCTCCCACACTGCTGTTGTGCTGTGCTGTCCTCCTGAAGCCTCTACGCTGCTGCAGCTCTGCTCTGCGTAAGTCAGCCTGCACTGCGCTGCTGAAGTCACATCAGCTCCTCTGCGCTGCGCTGCCATGCTGCTGTTGCATTTGCATTGCGCTGCTCCCTTAAGCTTTCAGCTCCGCCTTTGCTCCATCCGTGATTCTCCGCACCAACTGCTCCACTTGTCCTGCTACTGCCTTAAGGCTCCTGTAGCTCGAATTTGATCTAGGAGATGAGCTTCTCAAGGATCTCGCCACCATTCTGTAGCTGCTCTACAGATCCATGTCGCCCCACTTTCGTGGTTCATGAGCGCTCATGGCTATGCCATCTTCTGAATCATCGTCCGCCACAACAGCCTTGGAAGTAGAAGCTTCCTTGTCCTTCTTCTTCTGTGGACAATTGCGGGTGAAATGTCCTAGTTCGCTGCGCTGGAAACACTTGATCTTAGATAGATCACGCTTCTTCTTCCCTTGTTGCCTCTTTAATGCCAAGGCTGCATCTTCTTCTTCTTCCTTCTTCACGTTACTGGATCCCGTGCTGTATTGCCTCTTGGTGAATCGGTGGAGTTCTTCTTGATGAAGGATTGCCCACATATTGTCCCAGTTGGGAAGGTCTGCTTTGCCCAAGACACTTTGGACAAAAGTTTCCCAGTCCTTTGTGACCGCATTGAATGCAGCCCTTACCATCACATCATCCTCCACCTTTGCTCCCATGGGAGACAACTGATCTATGATCGCCTGTAATCTGAAAAGGAAGGGCTCGATTTCTTTTCCCTTGGTCATCATGAATGACCACAGCGACTTCTCCAGAAGCATTCTCCTTTGGACGGATTTTCCCTCGTATAGGGTAGTTAAGGCTTTCCACATCTCCTGAGCCGTTTTTTTGTTGGCTATGTGTGGAACAATATGATCCTTAACCCCATCCATTAGAAGCGTTTGGCATGTGCCGGAGCTTCCTCATGCTTCGCTAGGAGAGCAACATCTGTTGTCGTGGCTAGGAATTTTTCTGCATGGTCCCTTAGACCGTATGTTTCCATGACTACCAGGATTCTGGCCTTTCGGACTACAAAGTTGGATAGACCGTCCGACCTATCCTGATCACGTAGTCCGTGAGGTGCCATTTGCTCAATAATTTTGTCGAAACACTTCTTCTTTATGCTTGAGATTTGGATCTAGGGTCCTTGGCGAAACAGGCACTCTTTGCTCCCTTTGACAACTGACCTCCTCTCTTGGAAGTCTGCCAAATCAAACGAATCAACTCTCTTTGATACTCTGACCGATCTGCAGATTTCTTTGGCTGGAAACCCTCTGAGAAGTTGTTCTTCACCTAGTGTTTAGGCTAATGTAACATACATCATTAAATCCATAAAGCAAAAAAAATTCAAATTAGTTACTCTTCATACACATCTATTCATAAATATTGTTTAAACTATTAATAATTCGACACACTTAATTTTAGATTACAATTATCTAATCAAATCCCTTACCATTTTGTGTATATCAATCTTATGTTAACAAGACCACGTCATATGTATATCAATGTTATATTAACAAACCATGTCATAAATTTATATTTCAATGTTATATTAACAACCATGTCATATATATTTATATCAATGTTTACTTTCAAAACACATTTTAAATTGCAAGACTATATTTGAAGTATAAGAACCATAGTCCATGGTTATGATCACCATTATACATATTCCGTCATACGAGGTGCCAACTGATAGCTTTATTGTCGCTTTAGTATCCCCACTGTACTCACATTTAATGTGATCTCCATTCTGTTTAAACGATTAGGTTTTAGTCCGACATGGTACACAATGATATGAATATGGTCTTTAATTATGTTATCGATTAATCCGCCTCCTTGCTGTTCATTACTCACGATGACAACTGGCCCTCTCTCTACCATAGATTTGTACCTCTTGTAATCCAACGGTAGTAGCAAATTAGGGTTTTGGGGGTAATGACCTTACCGCCCTAACCATTTTCGGCATTTTGCTCTGCAAGAGGAGACTTTGCCTTTGCGTCCAACTTTTCCTTCGGCTCCATTTTCCGTTACAGATTTTTGTAGGAGGAGACCAGTACTTTGCAAGAATTTCTTCCAGGTAAAGGTCCCATAGTTACAGTTTGGTTTACATTGGACTAAATTTCACGAATTGAAGTTTTGTTATCACAAATGAAATGCAGGAATGCTCGGCTCACGATTCTCTGTAATTACTAGAATTTCTGTTCTTAGTTTTCTACCTTTGCATTTGACTTCAACGTGACCTTGTATAGGGTCTCTTCACGTTTACTGGACCTCCATACTACATCTGAAATCCTTTGTCAAGCATGACTTCTACAATAATGAAACGGTAAGAACGCTGTCGGTTTGCAACGATTCGCTGAGGTTTGTTTTTTTTTGCTTGGCTCATTCCTCAAAGAGTCAAATGTTATCCTACGCTATTGACCCGTGCCCTCAAATGGGTTCCCTCGGTCCATTATTTGTGACAATACTTTAAGTCATGTACTACGACAATTTACTCAATGTATTAAACTGGTTTAATTCTAAACATTCGAATGTTATACTGTTTATGGTTTGTACCGAAGTTTCTTTACTCATTTAAGAGTTACTACTTGATTTTCGTTGCTAGAGACATACTTGTCGCAACTATAGTGGTCTGCTCTGCATAGTACTTTTCTCGAAGTTTCTTTTCGACTGGTTTTGCATTTATCAGGCTTATCATTGTGAATCTTATGGCTAGGTACTCAATGTATCAATTCATTTTTTAATAATATATATAGAGACAGTATTTCTTTGTTGTTTCCAGTGGGCATTTGCTTCGGCGCCAGTAATCATAGATTCTGTTGTTTCTTTTCCTAATTGCACAGTTCTTAGGTTAATTTTCAACAGTATTCTTCTACTCGGTTGCAAAAGCAAAAGTACCACTGTACTCTTTCATTTTCCTTCCTCTAATGAAATATACAGTGTTTTACATACTTCTTTCATTCAATGTTTTAATTTTGTTCTTTATATATAAATAATCTGTCAATAGAGTAAACTATTAAACATATTGAACGTCAGCTCCGCTATCTTATAGTTCTGTTTATCTAAGTTTGTTTATACTTAGAATAAATTCATTATACTTTGGTTATCTACCAGAACACCTTTTTTTTTTTAATTCAAGGTTCTGTTTCTACTTTCATTCTTCCCTAACCTTACTATGAGAATGACCGGGCCATTCTGTCCATGTAAATATACTAATACAGGAAACGACCAACTCGGAACTCTCTTCTCGAGGGTTTAGAGTTAACGGTTTTCTGTCTATCTTTTATCAGAAATAAAATTTAGTAATCATTACCCGCTGTCTTTTATTAACGAAAGCATTCATAGCAAAACTAATATTCCCAATTCAAACACTGTAATTTTCTTAGTCTTTATACTTTAAGCTATTCATTCCATACATAACCATTATTATCCGTGGCGGAAAAACTTATCTGGTTCTCGTTTACGCACTGATGCTGTTCCTCCCTACCTCGAGAGAGGCAATAACATCCTCGTCTCTCCCCCGTGCTCCAAGACTGAGCTGAGTTGACATAATTGTTGGAAGAAACCTTGGGATAATCCGGTCCAGTTCTCTATTCCAAACAATCTTCAGAAATCAGAGTATTCCACTAGTTACACCAACTCAGGAATTCTTCTCTGCAATTCTCTTTTTCTGTTACCCAACAGAACCCCCAAACCTCACTGGGATTAAGCATTTATCCTCAGAGGTTGGGTAACTGTTTGAACTGATTCTGTCCAACTAATTCTCAGTTCTTGAATTACTTTTTACCACCAGTCTCATTATTCTTTTTTTATGGAATTCACATCCATAATTAATTATTATTTAATCCAAAATTAACTCCTATTCATAAATTATTATTTTTTTAAAGCAAAAACAATAACCATAAATGTTTTAGTGTCTTTAACAATAAAAACAAACTTAATCACTAGTTAAAATTTAAGCCAGCTGTTACAACTTCCCCCCTGGAAGTGAACACCGTCCTCGGTGTTCTCATTCTGCTCCAGCAAATAGTTCTAGATACGCTTTCTGAACAAAGCCTTCATCCTCCCAGGTAGCTTCATCCGGGCCAAAGTGCTTCCATTGCACCTTACCCTGTGTGATGGCTCGTTTTCGGAGCATGGTTTCTCTCTGATCGATTATACACTAAGGCTCGACCAGGTACTTGCCGTCCGGTTCGACCTGCAACCAATAAACTTGAATTAATTTCTCATAAATCTGAGCATTTCTATTCAAGTCTTATATCCATATCCTACCTGAATTTTCTGCCAGTGGATTATATGCTTTGGATCGTGTATGTATCATTTTAATAACGATACATGAAAAACGTTGTGCACCCAGATATCACTGGGCAAGGCCAATCGATAAGCCACAAGTCCTACTCTTTCCAATATTTGGAAAGGCCTGCAGAACCTAGGAGCCAACTTGGCACAAGAGGCCCATCTTAAAGTGCTTTTCTTTGGCTTGATCCTTACGTACACATGGTCTCCCACCTCAAACTCATGATAAGTCCTTTTCTTGTCTACATATACTTTTTGGCTATCCTGAGCTGCTTTCAAATTCTGTTGGATCTTCTTTACTTCTGCCTCCATTTCAGCTAGTATTTCCGGTCCAAGCATCAACTTGGTTTCTGGGCTACTCCAATTAATAGGAGTTCTGCATTGTTGTCCGTATAAAATTTCGAATGGACTCATCTTAAGAGATTCCTGGTATCTGTTATTGTATGCAAACTCCACTAGGTGCAGATATTCTTACCACCTAGTTGGCTGTTGCATTACATACATACGTAACATATCATCCAGGATTTGATTTAGTCGCTCCATTTGCCCATCTGTCTGCGAATGGTAGGCAGTGCTGAAATTAATTTGAGTTCCCAATCCTGTAAACAACGTTTTCCAGAATGCTGAAGTAAACTTCACATCCCTGTCAGATATGACAGTCTTTGGGATTCCATGCAATCTAAAGATCTCTCGCATAAATATGTCTGCTATTTGCACTGTCTTATAAGTGGACTGCACAGTTATAAAATGTGTTGATTTTCTTAATCGATCAACCACTACCATTATAGAGTCATTATGCTTCTTTGAACTTGGTAGACTAGTGATAAAGTCTAAAGATATCACCTCCCACTTCCACTCAGGTACCGGTATAGGCTGCATCAGCCCGGCTGGGTGTCGGTGCTCCACTTTCACTTGCTGGCACTCTAAACACTTGTTTAGATATTCCGCAATGTCTCTCCTCATATCTGGCCAGAAGTAATTTTTCCTTATTGCTGTTAGCATTTTCTGATACCCGGGATGTCCAGAGTAGTTACTTCGGTGATACTCATTTAGAATCAATTCCTTCAATTTGGAACAAAAATCCTTTTTTTAAAAGATATCAACCTTTCCTTGTGAATTCCATAATCAACAGTTTTTCCTTGTTTTTTGGAATCCTTTGTTTGCTGCCACATGAACTGGTATTCAGGATCTTTCTCAGCTTCTATTTTTATTTGCTCCAAAAATTTGCATTCAACCTGATTATAATACAGTTCATAGACATCATGCAATTTTCTACTTAATGCATCAGCTACTCTATTCTCCTTACCTTTCACATGCTGCATATCAATGTCAAACTCGCTCAAGAAAGCATTCCACCTTGCCTGGTGAGAATTAAGGTCAACTTGCTTAAAATAACTAGTTACGCTGCTGTGATCAGTTTTGAGTACAAATCTCTTCCCAAGTAAGTAGTGCCTCCATACCCGAAGTGCATGCACTACTGCTCTCAGCTCCAAATCATAAGCTGAGTACCGCTGCTCATGCTCTTTTAATTTTCGTGATTCATAAGCAACGACCTTACCTTCTTGTGATAAAATCGCGCGAACTCCTCCTTTACATGCATCTGTGCAGAATTCAAACTCTTTATTGAGATCTGCTACCCTTAATACCGGAGCTGTAGTCAATAACAGTTTCAACTTTTCAAAACTGTCTTGACATTCCTTTGTCCATTTAGATATTTTTCCCTTCCTTTGTAAGGAAGTAATTAGGAAAGTAATTTTTGAGAAACCCTCGATAAACCGCCGATAATAACCGGCCAAACCCATAAAGGATCGGATATCTGCCACGTTTTGGGGTACTTTTCATTCCATAATCGTTCTGATCTTTTCTGGGTCAACTGCAATACCTTCAGCAGAAATAACGTGATCAAGGTACTGTATTTCTTCCTTGAAGAAATCACACTTGCTGAACTTAACGTACTACTAATGCTTTTGTAGCATTTCCAGCACTATCCGCAAGTGCTCTTTATGCTCTTCTACATTCTTGGAATAAACTAAAATGTCATCAATGAATATTAACACAAAATTATCCATAAAGGGGTGAAATATACCATGCATTAGCCTCATAAACGTTGCTGGTGCATTAGTTAGTCCAAAACATAACACCACAAACTCGTAATGTCCGTACCTGGTACGAAAAGCAGTTTTATGTATGTCTTCGTCTTTTATCCGGATCTAATGGTATCCCGACCTTAGATCTATCTTTGAAAACACTGTGGCTCCCTTCACTTGATCAAACAGATCATCAATCCGCGGTAAAGGGTATCTATTTTTGACAGTTAATTTGTTGAGCTGGCGATAATCCATGCACATTCGCATGGTTCCGTCTTTCTTCTTCACAAATAACACTGGTGCTCCCCAAGGTGACACACTTGGTCAAATGTATCTTTTATCCAGTAGTTCTTGTAACTGCATCTTCAGTTCAGTTAATTCTGGTATGCTCATTCGGTATGGTGTCCTCGAAATGGGTGATGCTCCAGGTATCAACTCTATGGTAAAATCAATGTCCTTTCTGGGTGGCAAGCCTGGTATTTCCTTTGGAAGTACATCCATAAATTCTTGCACTATTGAGATATTTTCCATCGTTGGAGCCTTTTCTTTGGAATTAGTAAAACCCACTTGGATGGCATATAACTGACATCCTTTCCTCATACACTTACCCATTTGAGATGCTGTAATTGGACATAGCTGCAGAGGTTTCTTTATACCTTGAATTTCCTTACAGGTTCCATCTTGCATTTTGTAATATATGATCTTTTCTTTATGGTCTACTAACGTCCAGTGTTTCTCCAACCAATCCATACTAGGTAGCACATCATAGGATCCGAGAGGTAGTACATTCAGGTCTACAGTTAGCTGCTGTTCACTAATTTTTAATGCACAGTTTGGAATCTTAGCACAAACCTTTCTCTTTGCTCTCGTGGCTAACTGTAACAACCATGGATTTCTGAATTTCTGACTCTGCAATTTACAAAAATCTACTACTTTGGGACTTACGTAGCTTAAACTTGCACCTGGATCTACCAAAATAGAAATAGGTTGAGAAAGTAATTTACCTTCTAATTCTATCATTGTCGGTTGGTAATCTGCCTGCCGATCTTCCAGGGCTGCGTTATTTCTGGGTATATTTCTGGCTACAGCTTCCACTGTTGAAGCTTCTTGTAAATTGGTAACCGCCTCGCTTCTTCCTCGCTGTGGACAATTTCTGTAGTAGTGTGCCTCACCACACCCCCAACACTGTAGGGGTGGCTTCTGAATTTGCGCTTGATCTGGTTTGCTGGAAGCTTCCGTGGGTTTATCTTCTGCAGACCATCTTATTCTTTGATGATTCCTGCCAAACTGTTTGCTAACTGAACTTCTGGCAGCACTCTTGAAATTACTGGTTCTGTTTTTCTTGAAACTAGAACTACCCTTATGTTCTTTCTTTGTCTGCCAGCTTTTACCCTGCTCTCCTTTTGATTTAGCTTGCTGGTAACACATACTTACCTCGTCCATAGTTTTGGGATTCACAAACTCAATACGTTCTTTCATATGAGTAGGCAAACTACTCAAGAACCGCTATACTTTTGCCTTTTCATCCCTTAAATAAGGAACATAACGGAGTAAGGAAGTAAACTTGGTGATGTACTCATCCATCATCATCTGTCCCAGCTTTAAGTAATGGAACTCTCTAGATTTTTCATCATAGAAGCGTTCAGTTAAGTATTTATCCTTAAAATACTGCTAGAACGAGTCCCAAGTCACATCCTGATCCTCTATACTGCGGACATTTTTCACTTCCTCCCACCATAGTGTGGCCTTCTCCCTCAACTGATAAATAGCCAATCTAGCTTTAAGATTACTGCTGTATTCATAAACTTGAAAATACTTGCTCATGTTTATCAGCCACGCCTCAGCCACTGCCTCCTCAACTCCATCAAATGTAGTTGGTTTTATCTTTCGAAATTCACCTTGTAGTTCCACTTTCTGTCTCTTAACTTCTTTCTGATTGGACAATTTATCTGACTTAGCGTCATTGTAATTTTTATTTCTATTACTCCGCTGAGACTGACTTCTTTCCATTCTGTCAGTGGCATGATCTCTTGCTTGTTGCTCATTTCCTTCTTACAACAAATCCCTATCAGCGCTGGGCTGTTCAATCCCTTGATTCTGTTTGTCTGAGAGGCTTTTTGATATCCTCTCCTGTTCTTGCATCAAACGCGCATTATCACTTCGTACCCTCTCCATTTCCTCTTGTAACTTCTGTACTGTATTTAGTAGAATGCTAGTTTGGTGGTGCTGCTCCTCTAGTAGCCTATTGGTTTGCTGGTGCTGATCCACACTCAGTTGCACCCACATTTCCGGATTCATTTTCGGTCGGGGTTGTGTTTCCCTAGTATTCTGGGGTGGCTGCTGCGTCGGCCCCCTTCTCATAATATCCTGTTAACTTCTTTTCTTTCTCCCTCTGTGCATCAGTATATATACAGTTTTAAAACGTTAGTTGACCCATAGGGTCCCAGTGTGCAAACGCTGCTCTGATACCACTTGTAACATACATCATTAAACCCATAAAACAAAAAAAAATTCAAATTAGTTACTATTCATACACATCTATTCATAAATATTGTTTAAACTATTAATAATACGACACACTGAATTTTAGATTACAATTATCTAATCAAACCCCTTACCATTTTATATCTATCAATCTTATGTTAACAAGACCACGTCATATGTATATTTCAATCTTATATTAACAAACCATGTCATAAATTTATATTTCAATGTTATATTAACAACCATGTCATATATATTTATATCAATGTTTACTTTCGAAACACATTTTAAATTGCAAAACTATATTTGAAGTATAAGAACCATAGTCCATGGCTATGATCACCATTATACGTATTTCGTCATACGAGGTGCCAACTGACAGCTTTACTGTCGCTTTAATATTCCACTGTACTTGCGTTTAATGTGATCTCCATTCTATTTAAACGATTAGATTTTTAGTTCGGCATGGTACACATTGATATGAATATGGTCTTTAATTATGTTATCGATTAATCTGCCTCCGTGCTGTTCATTACTCACGATGACAACTGACCCTCTTTCTACCATAGATCTATACCTCTTGTAATCCAACGGTGGTAGAAAATTAGGGTTTCGGGGGTAATAACCTTACCGCCCTAACCGTTTTTGGCATTTTGCTCCATAAGAGGAGACTCTGCCTCTGCGTCCAACTTTTCCTTCGGTTCCATTTTCCGTTACAGATTTTCGCAGGAGGAGACCAGTATTCTGCAAGAATTTCTTCCAGGTAAAGGTCCCATAGTTACAATTTGGTTTACATTGGACTGAATTTCACAGATTGAAGTTTTGTTATCACAAATGTAATGCAGGAATGCTCGGCTCACGATTCTCTGTTATTACTAGAATTTCTGTTTTTAGTTTTCTGCCTTTGCATTTGACTTCGGCGTGACCTTGTCTAGGGTCTCTCCGCGTTTACTGGACCTCCATACTACATTTGAAATCCTTCGTGAGGCAAGGCTTCTGAAATAATGAAATGGTAAGAACACTCTTGGTTTGCAACGATTCGCTGAGGTTTGTGTTTTTTTTGCTTGACTCATTCCTCAAATGTTATCCTACGCTATTGACCTGTGCCCTCAAATGGGTTCCCTCGGTCCATTATTTGTGACAATACTTTAAGTCATGTACTGCAACAGTTTACTCAATGTATTAAACTGGTTTAATTCTAAACATTCGAATGTTATACTGTTTATGGTTTGTACCGAAGTTTCTTTACTCGTTTAAGAGTTACTACTTGATTTTTGTTGCTGGAGACATACTTGTCACAACTATAGTTGTCTGCTCTGCACAGTACTTTTCCCGAAGTTCAAGTCTGCTATATGAAATAATTTCTTTTTGACTGGTTTTGCATTTATCAGGCTTATCACTGTGAATCTTATGGCTAGGTACTCATTGTATCAATTCATTTTTTAATAATATATATAGAGACAATATTTCTTTGTTGTTTCCAATGGGCATTTGCTTTGGCGCCAGTAATCATAGATTTTGTTGTTTCTTTTCCTAATTGCACAGTTCTTAGGTTAA
Source organism: Pinus albicaulis (assembly GCA_034641835.2). NCBI lineage: Eukaryota > Viridiplantae > Streptophyta > Pinopsida > Pinales > Pinaceae > Pinus > Pinus albicaulis. The sequence continues at coordinate 782,282,967 of CM076574.1, read as the reverse complement.
TTTTCAACAGTATTCTTCTACTCGGTTGCAAAAGCAAAAGTACCACTGTACTCTTTCATTTTCCTTCCTCTAATGAAATATATAGTGTTTTACATACTTCTTTCGTTCAATGTTTTAATTTTGTTCTTTATATATAAATAATCTGTCAATAGAGTAAACTATTAAACATATTGAAGGTCAGCTCCGTTATCTTACAGTTCTGTTTATCTAAGTTTGTTTATACTTAGAATAAATTCATTATACTCTGGTTATCTACAAAACACCCTTTTTTTTAATTCAAGGTTCTGTTTCTACTTTCATGCTTCCCTAACCTTACTATGAGAATGACTGGACCATTCTCTCTGTGTAAATATACTAATACAGGAAATGACCAACTCGGAACTCTCTTCCTGAGGCTTTAGAGTTAAGAGTTTTATGTCTATCTTTTATTAGAAATAAAATTTAGTAATCATTACCCATTATCTTTTATTACGAAAGCATTCATAGCAAAACTAATATTCCCAATTCAAATACTGTAATTTTCTTAGTCTTTATACTTTAAGCTATTCATTCCATACATAACCGTTATTATCCATGGCAGAAAAACTTATCTGGTTCTCGTTTACGGACTGATGTTGTTCCTCCCTACCTCGAGAGAGGCAATAATGTCCTCGTCTCTCCCTCGTGCTCCAACACTGAGTTGAGTTGACAAAATTATTGGAATAGACCTTGGGACAATTCGGTCCAGTCCTTTATTCCAAACAATCTTCAGAAATCAGAGTATTCCACTGGTTACACCAGCTCAGGAATTCTTCTCTGCAATTTTCTTTTTCAGTTACCCAACAGAACCCCCAAACCTCATTGGGATTAAGCCTTTATCCTCAGAGGTTGGGTAACTGTTTGAATTGATTCTGTCCAACTAATTCGCAGTTTTTGAATTACTTTTTACCATCAATCTCATTATTCTTTTTTTATGGAATTCACTTCCATAATTAATTATTATTTAATCCAAAATTAACTCCTGTTCATATTGTATTATTTTTTTAAAGCAAAAACAATAACCATAAATGTTTTAGTGTCTTTAACAATAAAAACAAACTTAATCAGCAGTTAGAATTTAAGCCAGCTGTTACAGCTAAATTATGAATCTTCAGAAATTTAACCCCACCAGCAACTTTTGAAGCTCTGCAGCACTGCTTCCGGCACTTTGAAACAATGACTTCAGATCTACATCACCCTAGCTGCCCTCTACATGAGCAGACAGTCCCAACGTTGTCTCTGCGCTGCCTCTGCGTAGTAAGTATGTGGGCCTGCATGGAGACTGCATAGGACTACGCCACTCTAGCTTCTGCATGGCTCTGCTCCCTCTGTTGCGGTGCTTCTGGTCTGGCTTTCTGCGGTTGCTGTTGCTTTCTTTGCTGCTTTCTGCAGCAAGGGTTCTTTAGTCTTCCACTGGTGAGCCTGCTAGATCTGCAATCGCTCTGATACCATGTGAAAATTTCTGAATATTACTATATGCAGAAACCCTATTGTTAAATCTGGTTATACTCCTACTTAATCAAGTTATTAATGCTGAAATTCAGATTAATATCGAAGTAAACACATAACATACTTTCACTGATTCAGATCTGCGCAAAGATACATGCACATAGTCAAAGTGACACACAAGATTTTTTGGACAACTGTCCCCAGAAAAGCCCAATGTGGGAAAACCGGTCTTTTGGCTGCTGGAGGGTTTATATTATTAAGTAGTTTTTGAATACAACAAATTTGGGCACCTTACTGGTTAACTCGACAGAGAAAAAATAGATCTGCAGCTAACCTGCTGTTTCGGAGACTGAAACTTTGACTGATCCACACCCTCAAACGGGATTTATAAGACTCAGCCAATTTTCTACCTCTAAAAATCCTAGCGCTACCCCTGAAGCCCCTGCGTTAGCCCTGCTAGCCTTTGCGTGCCTTTGCGATGGCCTGGAGAGGCCTGCATAACCCTTGACTGGGTGATAGTCCCTACGTTGCCCTGGATGGCCTCTGCGTAACCCTGGAGGTCTCCTTTTGGCTTAGCGCTGCCCTTTTTGGGCTTGTGTAGCGGCTGAAGCCCTCTGCACTGTGCAACTGCTGCTGCTGCCCTTGCTCCTCTGCGCTGCTCCTGGTTGCTGCCTCTCTGCCTCTTGCTGATTCTTGGCACTGAGATTAGATCATCCCCTTAGCCAATACTACCCCTCTTCGCAGCTGAAACACTTTTGAAAATTCTTAGCAGACCCGCCCTAGAATTTTAGCTTAGTCTCAGTGCTCTGCCTCCGTATGTGTGTTCTCCAATTGACCCCAAGCCTTTCCTTTATACTTTCTCGTTGGGAAACCAATGACCATGATCTAATCTTGAATCGATGGCTCAGATTAAAAGAAAGCTTGATCCATGTGACTTAAGTCATTTCCATCACACGTTTTAATTATTTATCTTTAATATTTTAATTTTCCTAAGTTAGACTTAGGGTCCTTAATTAAAAATATTATTTAATTAATTATCTCCCAAACTGGATGGAATTTCCCAAATCCCTTTCTAGGCCTTGGAGATCTCATGTACTCTAGTCCCTCCACAAATTTTGGGAGCTAGAGCACATCCGATGCTACCCCAACACTCAAGAAAACTCAACACATCAGGGCCTCCACAAGTTGTCGATACTGGGAAGGGTTTGCCAATTCAAGCCTAGCAACACTTCAACATAGCTTCTTGAAGTTGAGTTCCATCAGATTAGACACAGACTTGCAATCCACCATCCCACATATCTCTAGTAGCTTCACAATGTATTTTCCTTGAGAAAGGAAAATCTCACTTGGCTTTTGCTAGACCTCTAAGCCTAGGAACTAGTGCATCAATCCTAGGTCCTTCATCTCGAACTCAGAAGTCAACTCCCTCTTGCATTGATAAATGAGAGGGTCCGCACTAGTTAGAAAGAGATCATCAACATAAATGACCAAAATGAGAGGCATGTCCTTTTCAACCTTGAAGTATAAGTTAGGATCAACATAGCTCCTTGTAAATCCCAGCTTCATATGATAACTGTCAATCCTCTCATACCAAGCCCCAGGAGCTTACTTCAACCGATAAAGGGCTTTCTTCAACCTGCATACATGTGACCTTCGATCTTGTACTTCGAACACCTAAGGTTGTTCCAAGTAGACTTCCTCCTTAAGCGAGCCATGCAAGAAAGTAGTCTTGATGTCCATTTGATGTATGCTGCATCGTTGATTGGCAACAAGAGCAATAATAGATCAGATAGTGGTGTATCGGGAAACCGGTTCAAATATCTTGTCATAGTCCACTCCTTCCTTTTGAGAGAAGCCTCGAGCAACGAACTTGTCCTTGGGACTAGGCACTCCTATAAGCTCCATGTTTGATTTTGTAAATCCATTTAGAGGTGACCATAGACTTGTCCTTGGGACTAGGCATTACGTCCCAAACATCATTCTTGATGATCGATTCATGCTCCACATTCATCGCATCTTTCCAAACTTGGTGCTTGACGACTTCTTCGAACGTGCATGGTTTAGCTTGAACAATAATACTCATAGCAACCAAGTACCCTTGATACTTGTTCGACTTCTTACTTTCACGAAATGTCCCTCTTGGAGCAGTATGTCTTTCAACATCTTTGAGAGTATCTTTGAGCCATAAAGGTCATTTCCTAGAGGTAGAGGGATCACTTGGAGGTGGATGAATAGGATCCTTTGGACCATCAACATCGGGCATAGGTTCATCTATCGGAGGTTTATCTTGTTTTTCCGTAGCATCATCATTGTCCTTCCTTGGGATAGGGAGATATCTTGCTTTCCCAAGGGCAGTGTCTTCATCAAAGGTAACTTCACGACTCACTTTTACATCTCTTTCACCAGGCACATAGATTCTATATGCCTTTGAATTTTCACCGTAGCCAATGAATATACCCTTCTTCCTAGATGCTTCCAACTTGTTTCTTTTCTCTTTAGGCACATGAAAATAGACGGGAAAACCAAATATTCTAAAATGAGAAACATCAGGTTTCTTACCAGTGAAGACCTCCTCGGGTATCTTGAAATCCAATGCTTGATGCGGGCTCCTATTTTAAATGTACACGACAATGTTGGAAACTTAACTTTGGTAGGTCTTGATCATGGAGCATGGCATGAGTGTCTTCCATGATTGCTCGGTTCTTCCTTTTGACAACTCCATTTTGCTTAGGCGTGTATGGAACGATTGTCTCCCTCTTAATGCTAACTTCTCTGCAAAAGTCATTGAACTTCTTGTTGATTTTTGTAGCATCAGAAAGTGCTCTAAGTCTCAAATTTTGTGGAGAGGCTTAGACACTGGTATTCCAAAGAACCCAAAAACCGTTTGTGAAAATTTCACTCGGTTAATTTTTTATTAAAATAATTAATTATTTTAATGGAGACCCTAAGTTAAACTTAGGGAAATTAAATAATTAAAGGACATTAATAAAACATAGTGAGAATAATCTAGAAAGGGCAGAGATCAAGTCATGTTATAATCTTAGCCGTTGATTAGAGATCTAATCTCGACAGTTGATGTCTCAATGAGAAGACTTTAAAGGAAGACTCAAGGTCCATTTGGAAAGACACCGAATTGATCTAGAGTTCGAAATTTCTGGGGCGAGGTTTGTTGAGAAATACGAGCTAGAGATCTGAGCGGTGAGGGGCAGAGATAACATCCAGAGAACGATTGTCTCAGCCGGTGGAGCATCAGTTAGAGAGAGGTAGAGGTGATCTAACCAAGACAGTGCTGAAGGAAGGAGGGCTGACGCAGTGACTGCGTAGGGCTCACACAGAGGCAACGTAGAGGCAGAGGAGGGTATCCAAAATTTTGCTTGTGGATCAGTTTCGGAGGCCGGGATCCGGAAAGTGACACCGGGAGGCTGTTCCTCAGGGTCCACAGAGGCAAAACGACTTGTTTGGAGCTGAATGCTGAGCCTGGAAGGGGGTGACGCAGAGGCTGGAAGGTCCAACGTTGGGATTGTGCAATGCCTCCCCAGGGCAGAGTTTTCTTTATTCGGGAACTCAATGATTGAGTGAGGTAAATCCTCACAAATTCTTCTGCCAATATTTCTCTCTGTAACTGAATTACCCTAGGGGTATTCAGAGATGTATTCAGACATTGCTACTGCTTAATAATAAAACCCTCAGATCTGCTGCACCGGTTTTCCTGCATTGGGTTTTTCTGGGGACTTAGTCCAAAATAAAGGTGTCATATGGGTGAATTATTTTTCTTGTTTAGTTTCCTTGTTTCAGAATCATGAGTATTATAGTGTAGGCTGCTTCAGTATTTCATGTATGATTCAGAAATAATTGTGTAAAGTAAATTACATAATAGAAGAAGTAATCCAGTTGGTTGCAGTAGTATTCCTTAGATTTGTTTAAGATCTAGGAATTTTCACATGGTATCAGAGCATTGATGTGAAACAGGAAGAACGTATCTGAATTCTGAAGTGAAGGCTGCTTTTGCTGCAGTGCATCAAAATGATCCATTGAAGGATTGCGCAGTTCTAGCCAAGAGGGCTAAGATTTTCGTGGCAATCTCTCTTTGAGTGAGTCGACAGAGAAAAAGGGCTTCCAGATTTGAGATCTTGCTATGGCAGAGATAGCAGCGTAGAGCCTCCACGCAGAAGACAGAGGGGCGCAGTTTTCTGAAGCTGTTGCTGGGCAGAAAAGCGTCAGGAGGAGTCAAGAGCACATATTGAGGGAATTCTTCCTTAGTGATTTCGTAGAAGAAGTATTCAACATTTCTCAGTTGCTGAGTAGTAGAGAAGCAACAAAACTTACAATTCCATCAGGGAGTGCGTAAGCCTGTTAGGAGCTGCGCAGTAGGGAGGAAGAGGGAGCAGATTCGACAGTTTTCGGTTGAGATGGCATCTCACGGACTTCATGATCAGGATCAGTTGGAGGGCTTCTCTAACTATATGATCTGGAAGGAACGAACACAGTTCCTTCTGGATGAACATGATTTGAAAGTGTTCATGGAGAACATGGTAGCTGTTCCTACGGATGTGGATCAGCGCAAGAAGTACAAGGCGGATATGGCCAAGGCTAAGAGGTTGCTCCTTGATGGTGTCAAGGATCACATCGTCTCACATGTGGCTAGCAAAGTTACTTCCAGAGAGATGTGGGTAGCTTTGCATGACTTATTTAAGGGATCTTTCGAGCAGCGAAAGGTGTACTTAGAGCAAAAGTTTCGTATGATCCAGATGCAGAAAGGGGAGCGCGTGCCTTCATACCTCATGCGGTTTCAAGAGATTCGAGATCAGCTGTCGGCAATAGGTGCTACACCTACAGCTGCAACCATGGTACAGATGGTCCTTAACGGTGTCACAGAGGAGTGGCAAGTGTTTGTCTAGAGCATATTGGGCTGGGAAAAGTTACCTAGTTGGGAGCAGTTGTGGTCAGCTTTTTAGGAGGAAGAGCTGAGGAGAGACCTCGTCAAGTGCAAACTTGATGGCAACAGTGGAAGCAGATCGAAATTCATGGAGGAAGAGGAGAACGCAACCCTTGCATCGAAGGGACAACAAGCACAACGGAAACCGAAGCGTGATGTTTCAAAGGTCAAGTGTTTCAGATGTGGCGAAATGGGCCACTATGCATCTCCATGTCCTTTGAAGAAGAAGGACAAATACGAGAAGCATCACCTAAAGGTTGCAGTCGCGAAAATCAAGGAGGATGAGTTTGCCATGAGTGCTCACGCTTCTCGAGGAGTGAAGTGGTGTGATATTGAATTGTAGTTCTTCTTGGACTTCAATTGGGCAGGGTCCTTGAGGAGCCCATCTCATGGATCATTACCTTGCTACGGGAGCCCATATTTGCAGTAGCCGGATGGAGGAGTTTCAACGGGAGCTGAGGAGTGATGGAGATGACAGTGCAGTGGATAACAACGCTTATTTCTAGAGCAGCACATAGCAGAGGCAGCAACAACAGCGCAATGCACAAGAGTGCAACACAGTGCAGATCAGTGCTGCGCAGTGCAGAGCAGCAACAGTGCTGTGCATTAGAGGGACACTGCAGTAGTTATCAACAATCAGAGTCTTCAGCACGGAGGTGCATCCATTGAACACTTGTTCAGTTTTGGGTGGGTTCGGCTGTTTCTCTCAGCAGCTAATTTGCAGTGTTAGCAGCATAACAGATGCAGCACTTGAGAGGGAGATGTAGTACAGATGCAACAGCGGTAGTGGCAGTGTCATGGGTAACAATATAGTTGCAGGAACAACACAGTGGTTGATGGATTTTAGTAGCACGAAGGATGCTTTAGAGACAGAGCAGTGTGCAACAAGCATAATTGTTAGAGCACTTTCCTCGCTAAGAGGAAGTGTTGATTTTTGTAGCATTAGAAAGTGCTCTTAGTCTCAAATTTTGTGGAGAGGCTTAGACACTGGTATTCCAAAGAACCTAGAAACCGTTTGTGAAAATTCCACTTGGTTAATGTTTTATTAAAATAATTAATTATTTTAGTGGAGACCCTAAGCTAAACTTAGGGAAATTAAATAATTAAAGGACATTAATAAAACAAAGTGAGAATAATCTACAAAGGGCGGAGATCAAGTCATGTTATAATCTTAGCCGTTGATTAGAGATCTAATCTCGACCGTTGATGTCTCAACGAGAAGACTATAAAGGAAGACTTGAGGGCCATTTGGAAAGACACACCAAATTGATCTAGAGTTCGAAATTTTTGAGGTAGGGTTTGCTGAGAAATTCGAGCTAGAGATATGAATAGTGAGGGGCAGAGGTAGCATCCGGAGAGAAAGATTTTCTTATCTAGTGGAGCATTAGTCTTAGAGAGGCAGAGGTGATCTAACCAAGCCAGCACTGAAGGAAGGAGGGCTGACACAGTGACTGCGTAGGGCTCACGCAGAGGCAGAGGAGGGTTTCCGGAATTTTGCCTGTGGATCAGTTTTGGAGGTCGGGTTCCGGAAAGTGACATCGGGAGGCTTTTCCTCAGGGTCCACAGAGGCAAAACGACTTGGTTGGAGCTGAACGCTGAGCCTAGAAGGGGGTGACACAGAGGTTGGAAGGTCCAACGCTGGAACTGCGCAATGCCTCCCATTGGCAAAGTTTTCTTCATCTGGATCAGCTGGTAACTCAGTGATTGAGTGAGGTAAATCCTCACAAATTCTTCTGCTAGTATTTCTATTTGTAACTGAATTACCCTAGGGGTATTCAGAGAAATATTCAGACATTGCTACTGCTTAATAATAAAACCCTCAGATCTGCTGCACCGGTATTCCCGCATTGGGTTTTTCTGGGGACTTAGTCCAAAATAAAGGCGTCATATGTGTGAATGATTTTCCTTGTTCAGTTTCCTTGTTTCAGAGTCATGAGTATTATAGTGTAGGTTGCTTCAGGGATTGCTTCAGTGTTTCATGTATGATTTAAAAATCTTCTTCTTATTATCAATATCAAATGTTCAACAAAGAGAGAGATTACAATAATTTAAAGTTCGAATGACTTGCCAATTTACGACCCTTAGACAAAAGAAGGGCTTGATCAAAATTGCAATTCTGGCACCCTCTGCATGCTTCATCTTTGTAATTCAGATCACAAGTTAGGGCATAAGTGTGGTATGCTACAACACCCTTCTATTTACTGCGACTTCCATCAACCAGCTTTTCCAACTATACACTGCCCATTAACCTTCTTCTAGGCTTCAAATACTAACCACACAACCTCCATATTATGCATTCCAGACTGTGGCATCCTAGTTGTAGCTTCTCAGTTTTCAGAATAGGGTGTTCAAGGCCTGCGGCCTGACTGAAGGTGACTCAAGCTATTGCGACCAACTTCTAGGACAGATTCACCGTGATGATCATGCCCAAACTCTAATTAGAACAACCCTAATGCAAGGTGGCAGCCTCAGCTCCAAACTCAGACCTGTAAGAAGCAAGTAAATACTCCAAAACCCAAAAATTACCCACACCTTATCTTCCCTTCTCCTGCGGCTGCTCTAAGTGAAGCATCTTGGCCTAGTTGCAGTAGATGAACCCAAGAACAGAACAAACCTTCGTCCTCCTTGAGCACGACTGCCTTAGACATACATTGGAGACCTCTTTGGATGATCCAAATGAGGATGGAGGATGCCTATATATATATATATATATATATATATATATATACGACGATTTGTCCTTATGGAGGTGAAGCCGACCTTGACACTTGGAGGCAAATTTGAATTTCAAATTTTCAACTTTCCCGCCTTAATAAGGTCATGTCTTGTAGAATTTCATTGAAATAAATAAATATTTTTCCTTATCCAAATTCGGTGATCTTTAGGTCGATTTTGGTCCTCTTGAAAAGAGGAATTCAATGTGAAATTGGTCTTCCCCAAAGGAGTTGTCCAAAGTGGAATTTGGTCCTAGTTGCCAATTTTAACAGATCTTCTTCCCTGTTTGATTTTCCACCAAGGCTTTGAAAGAATTAAACCATTTGAACACTTCATCCTTCTTCTTTAAGAAATAGATCCATGTTTTGCATGAGAAGTGATCCACAAAGATTGCATGATATAAATATCCTCCTTGCGATGTCATGTGCAACATACCAGACAGATCAGAATGGACTGATTGAAGAATATTGGTAGTCTTGCTTCCACTAGAAGGGAATGGTCCCTTTGTAAGTTTTCCAGCTGCACAACCTTGACAAACACCTTCGTGGTTCATGTTGAACTCAGCCATACCTGTGACCATCTTCCTTATCCCAGGTAAGTCTTTGTAATGTAAGTGGGCGAATCTCTGGTGCCATAGCTCAGATTGAAGTGAAGTATCGCTTGCCAAAGCTCCCAAAGGACTTCCCCCAATTTGATAGAGACCATCAACCCTAATCCAAGGGTAAATGCATATTTAGGGTTTCTTTGCCAAATCTGTACCTTTCTATCGATGAATGCTGCCTTGAAGCCTTTATCTTCCATCGAAGAAATAGGCACTAGGGTTTTCTTCAAATCGGGCACATACAATACTTCTTGTAGATGAATGGTTTGATCTTGATTCAATTGAAGAGTGACAATACATTTCCCTTTCATGGGGTAGGTGGAATTATCTCAGTATGATCTCTAGATTAGTCTTCTTTTCAACCAAATTTGAGAGGGACTCCTTTTACCCAGTGAAGTGCCGTGAGGCTCCACTACCAATCAACCAATGATCCAATGTGTTTGGAGGAGAGGAAGTAGATAGAACGGAAATGAGATAAAGCTCATCTTGTTTTTCTACAATATTACTTTCATCATACTTGGTATCTATCGTCCTTTTGGGAGGTCGACCATTACCATTTCGAGCATCGGGAGCATTTCTCTTTCCTTTGTTGTTGAACCTGTTGTTCCTTTGATTGCCATTGCCTTTGAAATTGTTGTGGTTGTTGTTGTCATCATCCCTTGGAGTATTCTTCTTGTGAGGACACTCCCTAGCATAGTGGCCGAACCTATTGCAATTGCAGCACTTTCCTTTTCTTCCTTCCTTGAATCCCTTCTTGAACCCTTGACCCTGACTCCTTGGACCAACATTATTCTTCCTTTTTGCATGAGTGGAGAAGGCAGTAGGTTCATTTCCATTGGAGGGCTTGTCTCTCTCCATCATCCTAGTCTTCTCTTGAGTGCATCTAGCCAATAAATCATCGAAACTAGGTTTCTCGTCATTGTTGAGAATAATGGTGACAAATACATCCCAAGGTCTTGTAAGACCTGCAAGTGCAATAAGAGTGAGCTCCCTGTCAACAATAAATTCTCCAAAAGATAGTAAATCATTCTTGATTTGAGTTATTCTCATGAAATAGGATTGGATAGACTCCCCTTTATTCATTTTGATGTCCTTCAACTTGTTTTTGAGAAAGAGGATTTGATTTGCATTGTTCACTTTGAACATCCCAACCAACTTATCATACATCTCCTTAGATGTTTCCAAATCAGAAATATAAGAAACCAAATGATTTTGAATGGAGTCTACGATAATTTTCTTAGCATTGACCTCACCTTTCTTATACTTCCTCTTCGAAGGAGGCTCCATGTTGAGGAGGTAAATCCCCTCTGCGGACAGAGGCGATCTCTACTAGCCCAGCAGGGGTCTAGCAACAATAAAAAATGTTACGACGCAAGTTCCTAGTTACGAATGAAAAGACTAAAGATGGAAGCCTACCTGGAATCCAATGCTACGATCTGAAGAAGAGAGCATTCCCGTTCCTCAGCCTCGGCAGATCACGATCCTCCACGATCTCAACGGATGGACACCTGCACATGAAAGAAACAAACAGATACAAGCATAAAATCTGGCATACGTAACTAAATATCAGTCAGAAAGGATATTACTCATATTAACATCATTGAAAACAGAGTGGAACCATAATCATAATCATTCATTAAATAACAATCGAAGAAAGATTACAACCAATGTTCTGACGTCGTGTTCTCCTTCGGATGGGTCTCCAGTCGTTCACGTCTCGCAAAGCTCGCTAGGGAAAGGGAAAACCTCTCCTGATTCTCTCAACAATAGTCTCCTTACTTGAGTCGGCCTTAAGGGAAGAAAGAGGGCTCTTACAGCACAAAGGCTCTTGGGAATATGGAGATTCAAAGCTTAGGCACTTCAAGACTATCAGCCTTTCAGCCCCTTCATCAATGGATGAAGGCTATATTTATAGAGGAGAGGAGGAGGTTGGGATCCCTACAATAGTGGAGGGGAGGCCTTATCCTTTGGGAGGTTCCCCATATGGTGGAAACAAGAGGCCAAAGGAGGAAGGCCGTGGTTATTCAGGCGAAACCACTCCTGATGACTCATCCACGAAGTTGTTGTAATCGAAACTTCGCCTATTTTTTTAAAAAACTTTCCATAAACAGAGTGGCGCGGGTACAACACTGGGACAGAGCGCCAATTGGCGCGGGCTCAGTGTTAATTTTCCCCCATTGGCGCGGGTACATAACGGGCTGCGACGAGGGGCAAACAAGTGTTTTTTAGGGTGCGCTCGGGGGAAGCCAGTCAACGGGAGAAATGTTGTCCTCATGGAAAGGGATGAAATGATGGTATTTGTTGGGCATGACAACTTGCTTATTGATCACAGAGAAATGACCCTCCAATGGGTGAGATAGAATTGCGGGGGACGGTGACAAGTGCGCACGCAGCAGTTCCCCCTAAAGTATGAGGCTCGAGAGAGAGAGGGTGAAATGCTTTACGAGATATTGTTCAACTGAAGCCCTGCCGTCGGAAAACCTGCGTAGAAAAATACAACTGATATCTCAAGTACATGATGTATATGCGTTATGGGCGCAGCCATCCGAAATAGAGTACACTATAATCCGGATCCAGGGTATGGGCGTAGCCATCCAGCAAGGATCAAAATAAATAGACTCAGGTATGGTCACAGCCATCCAATCAGTGAGTCATGTACAAAATGATAATAATCCACAATCGTAGCCTGGATTACAACAGACACAATCCAGGGTCTTGCGCTCCATCTCGACCCAAATAAAGTACAAGTTCAAGCATGCGAATATGTGAGCTGAAGTCGAACATGCAAGAACATCGTCTGATTACCAGCCAATGATGAGCGCTGTTAACAGACGCGAGAGGAACCACCAATAATGACAATGGCCCTCAAGGTACTACAGGTACAATCTACGGCGTGTGAATCAATGAGCTGGTGTCGAACACCCGTAGAATCACTCGATCGGAGGCCAATGATGAAAACCTCACGTCGAATGCGACGAACCTACCATTGAGGCATGCAGGCTCCAAGGTACCACAAAGGAGTCTCTAGATCAACTTCCTGGATAATGAGCTGAAGTCGACAGGAAGTGACCTTGATCGAAGGTGGGCCATAATGTTTCCCACATCATCGACACGAGACAGAGGAACATGACGTTTTTTTGAATCAGGATCAAACGAGAATCAGAGGGAGGTTGATATTTGCAGAGGTCAACTTCTCTTGAACATATTGGCGGCACAACAGTGGATTTGGCAGTATTTGACATCAAAAGATCAGAGGTCATAGTGACGAGGCAAAGAGCAGATGAGAGGTCAAAAGAGATCACCCAAAATTCACGGAGGCAAACAGAGAATGAGATGAGATGTCCCCAACCCGACACGAATGCAAACAAGTGCCATGTTCAAGAGCGACATACTGCCGACACGATAATGATGTACGGTTCCATTTTTCCCCACCATTTCAGTGAGTACCTCTTTATTTTTACACAAGCTTGAAGAGGATACCATATGCTTGTCATATAAATCCGTCCTTCGGACGAATCCATCCTAGTACATTTAACGAGCCCTAGGAAGGAGGAACTCGAATAACGTCATGATTGACAATTTCCGATGTCATCAAGTTTTAACGAGTCTGACAAAGGAAGAACTCGGTGTCTTTTCATGTTTAGAGAGTTTGAAAAGACAGCGGAAAAGTAAACTCCAACAGTCCCTTTTCGTAAATAGTTCCTCAGATCCGAAAAGGTAGAAAACTATGTATGAGAAAACCTCCTAGTCGCGATAGGCTAGGGTATTCCTTTTTCGTAAGTAATCTATCCCAGCCCGAAAAAGGGGTAAACGTATACTGGGTAGATGTCGTTCGTGGCCACTTTAACGAGATCGAAATGACAAGGGACTCGGCAATATTTTCATGTTTAGAGAGTCAGAAAAGAGCTGAAATTTGACTCCTCCCGGAGGAACGAGTGGTATAAAGGGTAGCAACTGGTTCCGGTAATGGTGGAACTGCTCAGAACATATAAAGGTCAAGAGGCTGGCTAACAAGACCACTCATCGTAGCGGTTGCTCAGGAACGGGTAAAACAACCAAGTGAAGGCATATGATCGGCCAAGTAGATAGTGACGATGGAGTGAGAAAACCAAGGCTCATCTAGCAAAAACAGGCTGATAAAATGGCAATCACAAGAGGTAAAATGGGAAAGGTTTCATTTTTACACAAGCTTGAAATCAGGAAACTCTGCTTGAAGTTGGTTTCATTTTTACACAAGCTTGAAACAAAGATAAACTATGCTTGAAACCGGTTTCATTTTTACACAAGCTTAAAACGGAAACAAACTATGCTTGAAAAAGTAAGCATGCCCCCAGCATGGTGACTCAATTCGAGGTACATGCCCCCCAAGCTTCAATCCATATGAAAGGCAGATGGAGTGAAGGTTCAAGTTACGAGATCCAAGAAAGACTCGACTGGGATTTTACGAGATCTGATCAAAGATTCGAATTGAACAGGAACATGTTTCATTATTTTAACGAGGTTGACACATTACAAGAACTATCCTCAGACATCCTTGTTTCATTTTTCAAGGAGCTTGACACAAGACAAAGAACTCTGCTCCGACGACCTTGTTTCGTTTTTTAAGGAGCTTGACACAAGAAAAGAACCATTCTCTGACAGACCTCATCATAATGAACAAGAAGTCATCGCTTCCAAGAGTTCCACTCCTGATGGAAGGAAAACATCTTGGAAGTCAGGACCCAATGCCCCCAGCACTTGATGCATAACGGCATCATCATTGAGCACAGGCACGGGGTAGGTAGCCACATAGTTGACCTGCGGTGGGGCAGATACAACGGGTGGATAAAAACCAGGAAGGGATGATGGTGGGCCAGCTGCCACATCAGGACCAAAGAATGAAAGCTGATCAATGGTCACAATCCTTCCTTCATGCGGAAAACAGACCACACGAAAGAGGGAGGAGACAAGTGCCCCCATGGCATAGGTGTAATCGCGCCCCAAAAGCAGATTGAAATCCAAGGGGCCTGGAACGACCATCACGTCCATATGGACGGTTTTACCTCCCAAAGTAACAGGTAACCTTGGAAGGATCCCCAACGGTTGACTCGTTCTTCTATTGAATGTCAACAGATTCTGCGTAACGGGCGCAAGTGGCGGCGAACCGAAAGCTTGCCAGGTAGTTGATGACAGAATACTAACAGAGGCACCTTCGTCTATAATGGTGCTGGGTACAACCAGACCAAGAGCCTGTACTGTGATCTCAAAAGGCACATAAGACGGAAGGCGAAATCCTGCAAATCGATTCCAGTCAAAGGAAGCGACCAAACTACTCGGAGGGGCTACCATCGAAATGCGAAGGTCTTCCCCTGATGTTACGGAAGCAGAAGCCTCCTCCATAACCTCCATCTCGAAGGTGGGAGGGGTAGCTTCTTGAGGTATAGGGGCGGGGAGAATCTTTCTCGAGTCCGGGGAATGCGAAGAACGAGAAGAACCTAAGGGATGTGAGGTCCCTCTCAACGGAAAAGACACGGTGCACCGCGAACGGAGCCCGATTCAACCGATCCCACGACCAATGGTTGGTCGGGAACGGATTTTTGAATTCGAATTTCCGAGTGAGTGGGATTGACGAGGATGACTCTTGACCAATCGGCGGATCGATTGGTGGAGGACTCAAGAAAGGCGGCTGTGTCGGCCGGAGAAGGCATGGTGTAGAAACGGTCCCGAGTTGTCCAAAAACTTCCGCTTGGCTTCATCCATATACGGACAAAGGTGAATGGCATGGTGCCCTTCACACAACTTACGGTTGGTAATCTTCACCACTGCTTCTTAGGGCCTTACTAGCACCGGTTCGAAGACGTGCCCCCAACTTGACTCCGGAAGCGCCAAAGGCAACGGCGGACGACCATTGGACCATGCTTCGAGCACCTTGGGAATGCCAGGGCAATCTCGAAGAAGATGGTCTCCCGTGCACAACATGCAAGGGAATTTGACCTTCCATGGACGGTTGGGAGGTTTATCAAGAGGAGAATTCTTAGGCGCAATAGCCGCAGAGATAGCCTCTCCTTTATCTAACTTCTTCTTCTTTGTCTTCTTCTTCTTCTTCTTAGCCACCTGGTTACTAGAATCTAGACTTTCACCGGGCGAAGTAGAAGAGGAGGACACAGAAACAGGCGAAGAAGGGGAGAGGTCCACCTTAGAATCAACATGACGTTATTCAGGTGGAGGAACTGATTGAACAGTAGCTGAGACATTCGGGACCACAGAGGTTGAGAACAACCAAACAAGCAACCCAACAGTTAACCCAGGAAGGGACAACGTTGCCATATAAGGAGCACCAACATTCCCAAAAGGAGGAAAAGGACGGAATTCCCCGCCAGGAGGGATTCCTTGGTTGGTGAACTCCGGAAGAAACAACGCCATTAGAAACGATCTTCGAACAACCCCCTAAGGGAAACTAACTTTTTTCGAGAATATTTGGTAGGCGGGTTAATTTTTAAAACATTGAAACCAAACTTTGTCGTTTCATATTTTAAGAGTCAAGAAACAGGCAAAAGGTGACTCTGTCACTTTCAGTTTGGAAACAAGCGTGAAAGGACAACTGCTTGACGATATTTTCAAATTTAGGGAGTCAGTAACGATCAAACTGACTGCTCTAGTAATCTAGGTAAGAGGTGTACCAAGTTTCCATGAACTACAATATACACCTTGGTGATCAAATGAAAGAGAAGTTACCAAGGACTTTCCGTACGTGCAGGTAGTCTCCCTGAGTGCTGTGTTCGGTGTATCATGGTTACAAGGTAACAGAATCGGCTTCCTACGGATAATAGGATTGCAACCTAGTGGGGTCTCCCATTATATACTCGATGGTACGGGGAGCACAAGTCCGTACTAGCGTTGTCTGTAGCCGAAAGGTGAGCGACAGCTACTAGGTTTTAAGACGCCGGAACACGTCTCTAGCCTAGACCACTAAATATGTTTCGTTAGATTTCAATGCTTCCTTAGGTAAATTGAGTAAATTTTATGGTTGATCTTCAATTATGTTTTGGTTTCAAGGCCCTACCGTATGTCATCTGACAATCTCCTATATGCAGCTATATGAGAAAAGAAAACTTTCAATTCAATGAATGTTATCTAGTTAAGGGAAAAGCTTCAAACAATGATGCAACAAACAACAAAACTGAAAACGGAACTTTTCCAAACTAGATGACTTTCACTATCCAAAAGTAATTCCAAACATTCAACGATGCGAATAATGCAATGTAATCTATGCAAAATCCTCTTTTCGAAAACTATGCAATTGTAATCCATGCACAATTTCCTTTTCCTTTTCAAATGATAAGAATACACTCAATGCATTTTTCGACAAAATTAAAGTCTACTTAATGCAAGATTTTAATGAAAGAGAATGCACTCAAAGCGATTTTTAGTTTTCAATCATTAAACAATGTGATCTAGGTTCAATGATTAATCTCAAAAGTACTTTTCAATGCAATGTGATCTAACAAAAAAAAACGATGAGACGAAAACTAAAAAAAACGCAAATCTTCTTAATGAAGGATGAAAGCAAAAGGGATGCAAACAAACACTAAGAATACAATCGTTGTTTCAAAATACTTTGTGATAAAATCCCTCAAAAGTTGACAAGACATATGCGGTCAAACACAAAAAGGACCTCCAAAGCAAGAGATCAAAACAAGGCATTCATTCTCTTTTACATCAAACAATCATAGAAAGAAGACATTCCAAATAATGAGCAATGTAATCTATGCTCATGCAGAAAAAAGACCCAAAGGGAAAGACACACTGGTGAAGGATTAAGGGAAAAAATATCAATTTTCATACACCCTAAAATTGGCATGACTTGTCCATTGACAACTAACGCCAATTGGCACCAATTGGCGCGACTTGATCACTAAAAACTAGCGCCAATGGCTAATTGGCGCGGGTTGCTAACTGACAACAAGTGCCAACGCCTGAAAATGAAAAAAACAAAGAATTTCTCCCAACCAAGACCAGACTCACCACTTCAAGGAGAATCCAAAACAAACCCAGAAGTAAAGTACTGACCAAAAGAAACTTTTGAACAAGGGTAAACCCTAGCACCTACAGGAAATGGCGCGACTGTCTGGCTGTAATCCACGCCAGACAGGGGATGGCGCGACTGATAAACTGGCAACCTACGCTAATTGGCGCGACTGTCAGGGCTAAACTCGCGCCAATCAAGCCAACTATGAAAAGGTGAAAATTCGGAAAAGTAGAGGTCAGATCTGATCCTCTGGGGCTGAACCAAAAGACAAACACAAAAGAACCCAGCCCAGAAGGCCAACGAAGCAAGGAAAACCACGAAACAATCAAAAACGAGACAATTAAAACTGAGCGATCCCCGGTGAGTCGCCAGGTGTTCGGTCGTCCTGCGGACGGAGGCGGTCACCGACCCGGTCTAGCAACAATCAAAAATGTTACGACGCAGGTTCCTAGTTACGAATGAAAAGACTAAAGATGGAAGCCTACCTGGAATCCAATGCTACGATCTGAAGAAGAGAGCGTTCCCGTTCCTCAGACTCGGCAGATCACGATCCTCCACGATCTCCGCGGATGGACACCTGCACATGCAAGAAACAAACAGATACAAGCATAAAATCACGACGCCACATGTATCGTATCGGTGGAATGTTACTCATATTCGCATCATTGAAAAGCAAAGAACAGAACCATAATCATAATCATTCATTAAATAACAATCGAAAGAGATTACAACCAATGTTCTGATGTCGTGGTCTCCTTCGGATGGGTCTCCAATCGTTCACGTCTCGCAAAGCTCGCCAGGGAAAGGGCAAACCTCTCCAGAGTCTCTCGACGATAGTCTCCTTACTTGAGTCGGCCTTAAGGGAAGAAAGAGGGCTCTTACAGCACAAAGGCTCTTGGGAATTTGGAGATTCAAAGCTTAGGCACTTCAAGACTATCAGCCTTTCAGCCCCTTCATCAATGGATGAAGGCTATATTTATAGAGGAGAGGAGGATGTTGGGATCCCTACAATAGTGGAAGGGAGGCCTTATCCCTTGGAAGGTTCCCCATAAGGTGGAAACAAGAGGTCAAAGGAGGAAGGCCGTGGTTATTTAGGCGAAACCACTCCTGATGACTCATCCACGAAGTTGTTGTAATCGAAACTTCGCCTCTTTTTTAAAAAACTTTCCAAAAACAGAGTGGCGCGGGTGCTTAA
This sequence comes from Pinus albicaulis, assembly GCA_034641835.2. NCBI lineage: Eukaryota > Viridiplantae > Streptophyta > Pinopsida > Pinales > Pinaceae > Pinus > Pinus albicaulis. Next base: position 782,264,045 of record CM076574.1, on the reverse strand, counting down.
CTGGGACAGAGCGCCAATTGGCGCGGGCTCAGTGTTAATTTTCCCGCATTGGCGCGGGTACATAACGGGCTACCAGCGCCAAGGCAAAAACAGGTGTTTTTAGGGGTCTGCTCAGGAAATGATCCACAGGAGAAATGTTGTCCTCATGGAAAGGGATGAAATGATGGTATTTGCAAGGCATGACACTGCTTATTGGTCACAGAAATGACCCTCCAATGGGCGAGATGGGAATTGCAGGGACGGTGACAAATTACTGTGTAACACTCCATCACTTTTCCTTGCACATAGTCCATTGCATCATGCTCTTCCAAAGTCAAGTCCAAAGTCATTTTCCATGCATGATAGTTAGATTTGTCTTTGAGCTTGTCCTTGGTATTGAAGTAGGATATAGAAGCTATGGAGACTTGTCCAATAGTCTTGTCCAATAGATCTCTCTTAACGATTGCTTTTCTCTCTCTTGCTTGGGCTTTGTCTTCACCCAGGCTTTAATACCATGTTAATTTGAGTTAATTACTTCAATGTCCTTTAGTATCCCAAGAACAATTTCCAATTTTAGTTTTCCAATAGCAATAACATTAACCATAAATCACATTGACAATAACTGTAGATAGAACATGAATAGCAAAATGCAAAAGACAAGCCAAGACAAGAGAACAGCAAATTTGGCGGATGCCAGGGAAAAACCCCAAGATGGGGAAAACCTTTTAATCAATTCTTCTTATTATTATATCAAATGTTCTATAGAGAGAAAGAGTAAAAAAAAGTCGAAATTAACTTGCTAAATCAAAGTCGAAACATCCTTGTCAAATCTACGGTCAATTGCAGTAAAATTCAGCCCTAACCAGAAAGTCAAAGATGGTCAACGCAACAACAAAACATCCCCTTTGAAGCTCAGTGAAAGGCAGTCAAACTCGACCTCCTTAGCTGGTCAAAGTCAGCCCAAAACAGTCATCCAAACAACAATCAAACTTGGTCAACCTGAAGTCAACTCTGACATCAAACAACGCTGTGGTCAATGCAGGTCAAAGTGCCCAGAAATTTTCGGTTTTTGTACCAAATAGTACGACCTACTAAAAGCAAAAATTTCCCACAAAAATTGCAGTCGAAGGATGAGTCAAAGTGCCTGGCCAATGCTGGTCAAACCATGCAACAACTTTGAAATTTCGGCCTTGTAATATGCTCAAAAACTCGTCCTCCTTTCCAGCCACACGTGTGAGATGAAGAGTTGCCCAATAGCTGTACGAACCAATCAGATGATGAGAAAGAAGAATGCGTGAATGACTGAGATGCCAAATGAGGTTTGAGGTCACTTATATTTATACAAGTCGTTGAGGGTGAAGTGACACGTCCATTGGGCCTCATGATCCTACATGTTGATGTGGTTGACCTTGACAATTTGCACGTGTGGGCTTGACCTGAAAAATATATTTTCCCTCATCCAAATTTGATGATCTTTAGGTCGATTTTGGTCCCTCTCAAAAAGAGGAATTCAATGCAATAATCATGTCCATCAAATGAGCTGTCCAAAGTGGAATTTGGCCCTAGTTTCCAATTTTAACAGATCAACACCTGCCAGACTAGTGCTTTGATCCAATTGGGCAGTGGAGTTATTAAGTGCAAGGTCTATGAAGAGGGTGAGAGAATGATTATCTCTATGGAGAAACCCTAGTGACTTCTTTGTATGAGAGATTTTAAATTCAAGAGATGCATATATTAAAGTTCTCTTGAAGGATTCAAGGAAACAAATTTTACACACCATGAAAAATTAAGATTTCAAGGAAAAATATTGCAATTTTTAATTTGACATACATAGAAACCTAATTCACATAATATAGCATGCAAGATAGAAGAAAATTAGCATGAAACTTACACCATTCCATAGGAATATCTTCAATCAATCCCAAAGAAGTCTCCCCATGAAAAAATTTCCCTCACAAGACAATTCACTCCATAAAAATCACATTGCCTCCAAGTAGAAAGAGACAAATAGCTAATATAGCTAGTGTGCACTTCTTGAAGAAGTGTGATGATTGGTGACGATGAATAAATGAAAGAGACTTCCCTCTATTTGTAGGAGGGCAACCAAGACTCTTTTGATTATTTTACAAGTAAAGGCCCTAAAACAAGTTTACTTGAGCGTTCAACTTGGTCAAGCGGACCTTGAGTTAGCCCTAAAACTTAATAAAATGCCAAAAATAACCCACACATTTGAATATATGCTATCCACCATGATGTCATCCTCCAAGAATGATCAATAATGCATCAAGCAAATGATTAAATGGCCCAAGAGTACTCCTCACTCAAAGAAATCCTCAAAATGGATGGGTATATCTCCAAAGGCACTTCCTCCACCATGATGTCATCCATAAAGAGGCCTAGGTCACCCTTTCAAGGTTTGTACTTTGTAAGAATGACATGGTGTTAAATTTTAGAACCCTAGATTGTTCTCTGTTGTAGATAATCACATTTTTAAACCTTTTCAACAATTTACACATTAGATTCACGCCATATTATTACATCATCATTAGCAATTATATAGACAGAGCAATAACATAAACAATGCAACGAAACAATAAGGAACAACAAAAGAAAAGCATACACAGAGACACTAGGATTTTGGTTGAAGACCAGGGCAAAACCCCACAAGGGTGAAAACCCATAATCAAATCTTCTTCTTCTATTAGATATTCATCAAATTTTCAACTAAGATACAATGTAAAATAAGAATGAGACATATGTCTTTCATCATCAATCACATTAGGCCACCTAGGACCAATCCGGGATCACATAGGATCCTCATGAGATGACAAGTGACAAATCCATCAAGGAGTTGCCTCCATATCACTGACACAAGTAGCATCTGTCACTATCAAGTATATATGTTATCAAGGGCATTCACTGCCATATTGCCAAGAATTATTGTCACATCGACATGCCATACATCAATGTAATGTTATTGCTATCATAAGGACTGCCAATCATCTATCACTGTCAAGAGGTCACTGTCATACATCATTATCATTAAGTCATTGCCATACATCATAGTCATGAGGTCATTGACATACAACATTGTTGTACTGTCATATTTCATTGTCATACTGTCATACTTCTCTGTCATGAGAACTCGACCATACATCACTTGCCATGATAACACAATCATACATACTGTCATTAGGATTGCCATACCTCAATGTTAACTTACTACTAGTTATAAGCACATTAGGTCGCACAAATCCTTTATCTCCTAATGGACCTCATATAGGCCGCATAAGAATTGGCCTTAAAGGTCACACAAATATCATTAGCGTCGCACCAAAATAAGTTGAGGGAATTTCATATAAAGTCTACTAATCCTCACTGGAACATACCTAATATCCCCATATACTCACATAAAAGGAGCATGTTTTAATAGATTAAGGTTATAGATAGGGCAGATGAAGGTTGCATATAGTCACAAAATAGGGCCGTAGGAGTTACCACAGAGAGCCTGCATAAAAGGCCACATCGAGGTCAAAGTTAATGCCACGGATAGGCCTCATTTGATACCACTGATAGGCCACATTTAATGCCACTGATAGGCCGCAATAAAGGCAACAACAGACTGCGTTTGATCCTCAAAAGAACGCATATAAACAACAGAAAAGATGCATATATGAACCATGGAAAAGCTGCATTTGATGCCATGGGAAATACTGCAATAGAATAGAAATAGTCCTCACAAGATCCACTGAAATAGGCTGTAGAGAGATACCAAAAATAGGTCGCAGAGATATGCCATAGGAGGTTGCAGAGAGATACCATAGGAGGCCGAAAATCCACCACAGAAGAAATCCGAATTACATACCAAAATGATGGAGATTGGACGCCTATTTATAGTTGATTGATTATATAAATAGTTGTGTCTCATGGGTGGGCCGACTTGACTATTTTTAGAGGCCAACTTGAGCATAGTAAAAATAATAATTTTCTTTCATCAAATTCAAATTGTCTTGCCGAAATAAATTTGTCACAATGAATAATAATGATAGGAGTTCCAAATATATAAATAATACTATTTATTTTGTCTAATTTGAATTCTTCTTTTGGGGCAAGATGGGCTTCTTTTGGGGTAGATGGGTTTTATATGGGGAAATTCATCCCATAGCTTCCCTAAATTTCAACACTCCCTCTCAGCTAGGGAGGAATTTCTGGTTGCATCATGTGTATCATCTCGGATGTACATGTCTCAACATGAGGGAAGTGTGAAAATTGCAAGATCTAGATTTGGAATCCCTACTGCAGCAAGTTGAACTACTTCTCCTACTTGCAAATCTGATTTAACAAGTTATTAAAAAATTACTTTTTGAAATATTGAAGTAGTTACTGAAGCAACCTTCACCCATTAAAATACATTTCTGAAAACATAAACTGACCAAGAAAAATAATACAAACACAGGACACCGCTATTTTTGGACAAACGTCCCTAGAAAAACCCAATGCGGGAAAACCGGTGCAGCAGATATAAGGGTTTATATATTATGCAGTGAATTTCTGAATACAAATCTAGGATGCCTTTCTGGCAATCCCTGCAGAGAATATGCCTGACAAAGTGTTAGTGAGAGAAATCCCACACTGATACTGGAAGCCTGACTGACCAACAAACCCTGGATGGCAAGCCCTCCAATGCGTTGCGCAGCCTCTGCATGGGGACTACGTGGCTTCTGCGCTGATGGTCTTCTACTGGTTGGATTTGAACCTCTGGCCCCTTCCAGTCTCACACCTCGACGTTCCGGCACTGGATCTGACTGGTCCTCAGCTGAATTTCAAATTCCCTCAAGGCTGTAGCACTGCCTCTGCGTAGCTGCTACGCTGCCTCTGCTGATCTGCTCTCTTTCTTCTCCGCGATGTATTCCCGGCTTATGAAAATCTCCAACCGGAATTACTCCACCTCTCAACTGCAATCAAGAATCACTTAGATCTGATTTTCATCCGAGCAACTGCTCTGTCAGAAAAATTCGATCTCTAGATTCTCTCGGTGTATCTTACAAATGACCCTCAAGTCTTCCTTTATAGCCTTTTCATTGACAAATCAATGTCCAAGATTAGATCTCCAATCAATGGCTAAGATTATATTAGATTTGATCTACTTTATCTAGAAGATTCACCCATAGTTTACATTAATACTAATTAATTATTTTAATTTCCTAAGTTAGACTTAGGGTCCTCATTAAAAACAATTAATTTTTCATATAAAACTGTTTCTGTGTGGAATTTCTCAAAACGATTTCTGGGTTATTTGTAATGCATGTGTCTGAGCCTCTCCACAAAGTTTGAGACTTAGAGCACATCCAATGCTACCAAAAATCAACACTCTCTCTTAGTGAGGAATGTGCTCTAACAGATATGCCCGCATAAAAGGCCACACTGCTCTGACTCTGAAACATCTTCCACTGAGCTAATGATGTCTGACATGCTGCCCATCAATCATTGCGCTGCTGCTGCATTATACTGTTACTGACCTTGCCACGATCAACATTGCATCTGTACAACAACTCCCTCTCAAATGTTGCATCTACTACTAGCACTGCCATTGCTAACTCTGCACTGCAACTCAACTGCTGAGAGAAGCAACTAAAAAACATCCATGAATCTGAACAAGTGTTCATGATGCATCTCGATGTTGAAGCTCTAACTGCTGCTAGACCCACGCTGTCCCTATGAAGCACTGCGCTGCTGCTACTTTGCATTGCCTCCCTCTATGCTGCTGCAACTTTGCTCTGTGCTGCTCAGATATTAGCACTGCTAACTACTGCATCTGTCGTTTCTGCACTCCTCTACACCGATTGGAAACCCCTCCAGCCTGCTACTGCTGATCTTGGGCCCCCATATCAAGGTCATCATCCAAGAGGTGGACTCCTCAAGGATTCTGCCCAACTGAAGTTCTTGCAAACTTACAGCTCAATGTCACCCCATCTCCCTCCTGGAGATGCGTGGGCAGTCATGGCGTACTCATCCTCATCGATATTCGCAGTTGCAACCTTCAGATCATGCTTCTCGTCCTTGTCCTCCTGCTTCAAAGGACACTGGGAAGCGTAGTGACCAAGTTCAACACACTTGAAGCACTTGATCATCGAGACGTCTTTCTTACGTATTCGCTGCTCTTGCTGCCCTTTGGATGCAAGGGTTGCATCTTTCTCCTCCTGCTTCACCTTCGATCCAATACCAATGCTGCCATCAAGTTTGCACTTGACCAAGTCTCTCCTTAGCTCTTGTTGCTGAAGAGAAACCCACATCTCTACCCAGCCTGGGAAGGTTGCTCTGCCCAGGATGCTCTGGACAAATACTTGCCAATCATCAGTGACTGCATTCAATGCCAGTCTCACCATCGCTGTAGAAGGGGTAGACCGTACTGCTGCAAGTTGGTCATGAATCTCCTGAAGTCTCGACAGGAACGAGTCAATGCGCTCCCCTTTCCACATCTGCACCATCCTCAGTTGCTGCTCAAGTTACATCTTCTGCTGCTCGGAAGATCCCTCATACAGCGTGGCCAAGGCTTCCCACATCTGCCTGGTAGTATCTTTGCCAGCTATATTGGACACATTGTGATCCTTGACTCCATCAAGGATTAGCCTTTTCGCCTTCGCCATATCAGCCTTGTACTGCTTCAACTGATTTGGATCTGTAGGGATAGCCACCATGTTCTGCACGAAAAGCTTCAGATCGTAATCATCAAGAAGACAAATGATACTTGCCTTCCAGATCATGTAGTTGGAGGCTCCCTCCAACTGGTCCTGATCTTTAGGCCCGTGATATACCATGGCCTTTAAATCTATCGAATCTGCTCATTTTCTTCCCCCTTTGCGCAACACTAGACAAGCTTACGCACTCCTTGTGGAGCTCATAGATTTGTTGCCTGGATCTGCTGCATAGATCTTGGAAACACTGAAATTCCCCGGCTAGGAACTTCTCGAGAGAAAAAATTCCATCATTGTGCTGCTTCTTCTTCTGACGACTATCTACCCGACAAAATCAAGATCTTCCTGCAGAAAATGCATCCCACCAGCGCTGCGCTGCTCCCTCTGCCTCGACAAAAATTCCGATCTGGAAGTCTTACCTCTCTATCGACTCACTCAGAGAGAGATCTTCTCGGAAATTTCAGCGCTCCTAGCCTGGACTGCGCAATCCCTCTAGGGATTCGATTTGTTGCTTTCTGCAGCTCCTCGACCTCTGATTCAATGCTGAATTTGCTCTTCCTGTTTCACAATGCAAGCTCTGATACCATGTGAAAATTCCAAGATCTAGATCTGGAATCCCTACTGCAACAAGCTGAACTACTTCTCCTACTTGCAATTATGATTTAACAAGTTATTAAAAGATTACTTCTTGAAATATTGAAGCAGTTACTGAAGCAACCTTCACCCATAAAAATACATTTGTGAAAACAGAAACTGAGCAAGAAAAATAATGAAAACACAGGACACTGTTATTTTTGGACAAACATCCCCAGAAAAATCCAATGCGGGAAAACTGGTCCAACAGATCTGAGGGTTTATATATTATGCAATAATTTTCTGAATACAAATCTGGGATGCCTTTCTGGCAATCCCTACAGAGAATATGTCTGACAAAGACTTAGTGAGAGAAATCTCACACTGATACTGGAAGCCTGACTTACCAACAAACCTTGGATGGCATGCCCTCCACTGCGTCGCACAGTGTCTGCGTCACTCTGCGTGTGGATTACGTGGCTTTTGCGTTGATGGTCTTCTGCTGGCTGGATCTGAACCTTTGGCCCCTTTCGGTCTCACACCCCGACTTTCTGACACTGGATCTCACTGATCTTCAGCTGAATTTCGGATTCCCTCAAGGTTGCAGTGTTGCCTCTGCGTGGGACTGCGCTGCCTCTGTGTAGCTACTTTGTTGCCTCTGCTGATCTGCTCTCTATCTTCTCCGCGATGTATTTCCGGCTCAGGAAAATCTCCAACCGGAATTACTCTACCCCTCAACTGCAATTAAGAATCACTTAGATCATATTTTCGTTTGAGCACTACTCCGTCAGAAAAATTCGATCTCTAGATCCTCTCGGTGTATCTTACAAATGACCCTCAAGTCTTCCTTTATAACCTTCGCATTGACAAATCAATGACCGAGATTATATCTCGAATCAACGACTAAGATTATATTAGAATTAATCTGCTTTATCTAGAAGATTCACCTGCTACATTAATACTGATTAATTATTTTAATTTCCTAAGTTAGATTTAGGGTCATTAAAAATAATTAATTTTTCTTATAACACTGTTTCTGGGTGGAATTTCCCGAAACAATTTCTAGGTTATTTGTAATGCATGTGTCTACGCCTCTCCACAAAGTTTGAGACTTGGAGCACATCCGATGCTACCAAAAATCAATTGGAAGCTCATCTTATCCCGTCTCGTCTCATAGAAGAAGAATAATCCACAACCAATGATAGGGGAGATTGATTTGCCACAACCAAGTCCTTGGTAGAATCTACAAGTCAAGCTCCACGACCTCATCTCAGTTGAACAATGATGACTCAATCCATATAAGAAGAAGAATGATCCACACGACAATATGGGAGATCAATTTACCACTAGGGTAAAGATTCTCCAAACCCTATGTCATACCATGCATCTAAGACTGAAGGAGATATTGTCTCATCTCAACTTATCTCTATTGGACAATGATGTCCCGATCTAAAGAAGAAGAATGATCCACTCGGTCAAGTCTCGAACTTGACAGTAGGGGGGTATACACACTTGCCACAAGTGGCAAGGATCAGACATGCCCTACAATGACAATATGGGAGATACACATTTATCATGCTAGGTAAGGATCAAACACATCCTATTATTTGTTGATCTTCTCACCTTGATCCTATAGAATCAAGTGGTAGAACATCTGCATCTAATAACTTGGGGGGAGATACCAATTACCACAAGTGGTAAGGATTAGACACGTCCCAAGTCTCCTCACCCATTGGCCAGATGGGTGGAAATCCCAACAAGGCCAGCTTGTGGGTAGGATGTATACTAGGGTATACTTGACAATAGGGGAGATACCACTTACCATTCCTGGTAAGGATTAAACTCATCCTACTTTGACAATAAGTGAGATACCACTTACCATTCCTAGTAAGGATAAAAAATGTCCTATTGTCCATGGCTCAAAGGAGCATCCTCAACCCAAGGAGCTCCCTCAAGTTAATGGAAGTTAAAAGACAAGGGGAAAGAGCATAGCTCAATGTTCTTGATCAATTGTGACTCCTTCTCGGAAGGGTCACATCCACCAATCCAAGCCGCTCTTTGAAGACAAAGAACATCCCTTTCGGTAAAGGCTTGGTAAGAATGTTGGCTATTTTCTCATCAGTCGAGATGTGATGGAGCCTTATTGCTCCTCTCTACACCATATCCCAGATATAGTGATATCTAATCTCAATGTGCTTGGACTTGTTGTGGAACACATAATCAATGGTGTCCAACACATGCTCAAACAACTCTGCAAAGAGTTTTCTCAACCACACTGCCTTGGAGCTAGCTATGCTAGCAGCAATGTACTCTGCCTCTGCTGTACTCAAAGAAAAATACTTTTGCTTCTGGCTCATCCAGGAAAACACGACAGACCCCAAGCTAAAGCAACCCCCAGATGTGGTCTACCTGTCAACAATATTTCCACTCCAGTCAACATCGGTGGAAGTGTATCTTAGTCCATGATTAATAGTTTCATGTCAATATTTTCAGCACATGTTTAGCAACAACCCAATATACATTACCAGGCTCCATCTAGCTCAGAGTACACGATGCAAAGCTAGGATCCATCAGACTGCCTGCTCATGATGGGATCCATCAAATCTGCATATGAAGAGGAGTCTCTCAACTGCTTTAGTGTAATCCATCATGCCAAGTCTCTAACAACATACTTCCCTTAACAAGGAAGTCCTCATCATCTCTCGGTTACACTTCTTCAACTCTGAGGAGAGGTTGGAGTCTGCATCAGATGTCCATCAATCCAAGCATGTTAAGTGCAGGGGACTTGCTTGAGTCCATATGGGACTTTCTTTGTTCTGTAATCATGAGTCTCTTTCTCATGTGCCTCAAAGCTTTGAGGTAGCTCTAAGTATGCTTCTTCCTTAAGTACATTATGGAGGAAGCCAACTTCACGTACATCTGATAACAGGTGCTAGGATGTTGACAAAGTCCTTTGCTTCATAGAGCACATTCCTTATCATTGTTGAACTTTCTATCACGAAAGTGTCAGATATTGTTGAATCTTTGACATCGAAAATGGTCCTTGCATAAAGGAAATATAGTTCTTAGCATTTGTTCTCACTATTGCATTTAATTTGACAGTCTACTCCCTCTAAATAGGAAGCCTTCTTCAATCATAGATATCAACTTGGGATACTGGGATCCTTCCTTCAAGGTCTGATCTATTATCAATTTTAAAGCGCCACTCTAATCATGGGATGGTTCTGCATCCTCCTCACTCACGATATTGAGGACTAGGTCCCTACATCCATTTGATGTACCTGTTGACCCCAGAACAAGAGCAAGAGAAATAATAAAGTAAATAAACATAATGAAAGTTTACTTGATGATGAGGCAAGACTGTCTTTCTTCTCTACATAAGAGAGTGGCTCCTTGATTTTCCTTGCACCAACTCCCTCTAGGAGCTAATGTGAAAATTCGTAAAACTGGAATCCTATTGCAGCAATTGGAAAATACACACCTCCGAGCAAAATACACAACATTCCAAAAGTTCTCATCAACATTGTGTTCCTGATTGTGGAAACATACACGCCTTAATTGAAAAATATTTACGGAAAACACTGAATACATCACACTGCAACCTACACAAATACAAAACACTGCGGAAACAAATATACAACACACAAAAGAAATAAACACAGAATGTACACCGTTATTTTTGGACAAATGTTCCTGGAAAAACCCAATGTGGGAAAACTGCTGCAACAACTGAGGGTTTGTATTATTATGCAGTAGTTTCTGAATACAAATCTTTGGATGCCTTAATGGCTATCCGATACAAAGAATATAACTGGCAGAAATGAAGTGAGAATTAACCTCACACTATCATTGGCGATTCGACACTGATCCAGCCTCTAAATGGCTAGCCCCAAGCTGCCTCTGCACAGTCACTGTGCTTCCTTTGCCTCACAACTCGTAGGGACTGCATCACTCCTCTTGTTGATCGATCTACTGGCTGGATGCTTAGATCTCTGACCCTCCGGTCTCACACCCCGACTCTCGACACTGGATCTGGACTCCTCCTCAGCAAATCTGCGGATCTCCTCTCAAGCTCTACGCTGCCTCAGCGTGGCTCTATGCTACTTCTTTGGATCTCACTCTGCCTTCTCTACTATGTATTCACCGGATTAGGAAAACTTCCACCGACCACTATCCCTGCCCCTCACTTCAAGAAATCAACTCGATCACTCCTCCGACAACTGCTGCGCTGCTCTCTTGAGAATTCGATCTCTAGATCTCTCACTCGACGTGTTCTCCAAGTGCCTATTGAGCTTCTTCTTATAGTCTTCTCATTGAACATTCAACGGCCCAGATTAAATCCTAATCAATGGCTTAGGTCATCTTGACTCGATCTCCGTCTTTTTCTAGAAGATTCTCACCCAGTTTAATTAATACCTTTTAATTATATTAATTTCCTAAGTTTAGACTTAGGAATCCATTAAAAATAATTAATTATTTTAATTAAACCTTCTCCGGGTGGAATTTCCCAAAACGATTTTTGGGTCTTGGAGAATGCATGTGTCCTAGTCTCCCTTTAAATTCTTGAGGCTAGAGCACATTCGATGCTACCAGAAATCAACACTCCCTCTTAGCGAATAATGTGCTCTAGCAATGCAACCTGCTGAAGCATCACCCTGACTCTGTATCATTTCCTTCTGCGTTGCTGACGTTTGACATCACTGCCCACGAACTACTGCGCAAATGTTGCATCTGTGCTGCTGCTCACTTTACATGTTGCTGCCAACTACATCTGCACTGCAACTCTGTTGTTGTTCCAATAGAAAAACATCCAAAATACTAAACCAACTGTGGTCAGTATGATGCATTTGTCATTGGAGTTCTGACTGCTGCTAGTTTCTGCGCTGACCCTCTTAAGCCTCTGCGCTACTGCTGACTCTGCACTGCTGCCAACTCTGCTCTGTGCTGTTCAGTCTCTGGCGCTCCTAGCCACTGCAACTGTCACTCCGACACTTCTTTGCACCAACTAACACTGGTCCATCTTGCTACTTCTGATATGGGCTTCCGTAACAACATATTGATCCAAGAGGTGGACTCCTCAAGGATCCTGTCCATCTGTAGCTCTTTGAAACTTTTGGAACTACAATACTAGATCACCCCACCTCTCCCTTGGAGGTATGTGGGCAACCATGGAAAGCTCCTCCTCCTCGATCTTTGCAGGTGCAACCTGCTGATCATGTTTCTCTTCCTTGCCCTTCTTTCTGAGAGGACACTGCGTAGCATAGTGACCAAGCTTAGCACACCTGAAACATTTGATCTTCAAGAAGTCCTTCTTCCGCCTCCTCTGCTCTTGCTGCCCCTTTGATGCAAGGGCTGCATTCTCCTCTTCTTCCTTGGGCTTCGCCCAACTGCTGCTACTGCCAGCTATGGTGCTCTTCACCAAATCGCACCTCATCTCTTCTTCTTGTAAGTCTGCCCAAACTCTCTCCCAATCCGGAAAGTGTTCTCTGCCCAAACTCTCTTCCAATCCGGAAAGTGTTTTCTGCCCAGGATGCTCTGGAGGAAGATCTACCACTCTTCGGAAACACTATACAAGGAAAAGCGAACAAACTCTGTAGACCGAGGTGTAGAACTTAAAACTGTTAGCTGATCTCTGGTATCCTGAAGTCGCTTGAGGAATGGATCTATGCATTCCCCTTTTTCATTCTAGTACACTGAAGCTTCTCTTCCAGGTACATCTTCCGCTGCTCGGAAGACCCCTGGTACAATGTGGCCAATGCATCCCACATTTCTTTGGCTGTGCCTTTTCCAGGTATGTGAGAAACAATGTGATCTCAAACTCCATCGAGTATCAATCTCTTGGCCTTCACCATATCCTTCTTGTAAGCTTTCAATGGATCCGGATTTGCGAGGATAACTACCACATTATCGATGAAGGCTTTAAGATCGTGCTCATCCAGAAGGAAGGAGATCCTTGCCTTCTAGATCACATAGTTGGAGGCACCCTCCAATCAATCCTAATCTCTCAGCCTGGTAGATGCCATCTCGCCAAATAGATGTCGAATTGCTCCCTCTCTCCTCTACGCAACTGCTGACTAGCTCTATGCACTCCCTGCTGGAGTAAGTAGATCTTCTCCTGGCTATTGCTGCTCTTTTGTGAGAAATCGAGTTCCTTGGCTTGGAATTCTCTGAGGACGAAAGTCCCTCAATGTGCTCCTTCTTCCCTCTTCTGACGCTTTTCTGCACTAGCAATCTGTTGTAGAAAATCTGCGTCCTAGCTGAAGAACTGTTCTGCGCTGAAGTTGCTGTGCTGCTCCCTTTGCCGCTGACAAATATCGATCTAGAAAAAATCTTACTCTTTGTCAACTCACTCAGAGAGAAAATTTTCCTCAAAATCTTGCCCTCCTGGCATTGTACTGCGCAGCCCCTTTGGGGTTTCTAATTTGCAGCCTACACAACTCTTTGAGCTCCCTCTTCTGCTCAGCGCTGGCCTCTTCCTGCTCCACCTGCGCTCTAATACCATGTGAAAATTCCTAAAACTGGAATCCTATTGCAGCAACTGAAAATTATTCACCTAATTGTTATTTTTAACTTAACAATTTTTTTGCAGTTTTCTATGGAAAACTCTGAATACATCACACTGCAACCTACATAAATACAAAATACCGTGGAAGCAAATATACAACGCAGGGAAGAAATAAGCACACAATGGACACCGTTATTTTGGGACAAATGTCCCTAGAAAAACCCAATGCAAGAAAATCAGAGCAACATCAGAGGGTTTGTATTATTATGCAGTAGTTTCTGAATACAAATCTTTGGATGCCTTACTAGCTATCCGATAAAGAGAATAAAACTGACAAAGATGAAGTGAGAATTAACCTCACACTATCATTGGTGATCCGACATTGATCCAGCCTCTGAATGGCTAGCTCCAAGTTGCCTCTGCGCACTCACTACGCTTCCTCTGCGTCACAACTCATAGGGACTACGTCACTCCTCTGGTTGATTGATATGCTTGCTGGATGCTTAGATCTCTGACCCTTCGGTCTCACTCCCCAGCTCCCGGCATTGGATCTGGACTGCTCCTCGGCAAAACTGCGGATCTCCTCTCAGGCTCTGCGCTGCCTCAACATGGCTCTACGTTGCCTCTCTGGATCTCACTCCGCCTTCTCTGCTTTGTATTCACCATATCAAGAAAACTTCCACCAACAACTATCCCGACCCCTCATTGCAAGAAATCAACTCGATCACTCCTCCGACAACTGCTGCGCTGCTCTCTTGAGAATTTGATCTCTAGATCTCTCACTCGATGTGTTCTCCATGTGTCCATCGAGCTTCTTCTTATAATCTACTCATTGAACATTCAACGACCCAAATTAAATCCTAATCAATGGCTCATATCATCTTGACTCGATCTCCGTCTTTTTCTAGAAGATTCTCACCCAATTTAATAATACCCTTTAATTATTTTAATTTCCTAAGTTTAGACTTAGGTACCCATTAAAAATAATTAATTATTTTAATTAAACCTTCTCCAGGTGGAATTTCACAAAACGATTTATGGGTCTTGGAGAATACATGTGTCCTAGCCTCCCTGTCTTGAGGCTAGAGCACATCTGATGCTACTAGAAATCAACACTCCCTCTTAGCGAGGAATGTGCTCTAACAATGCAACCTATTGAAGCATCACCCTAGCTTTGTATCATCTCCCTCTGCGCTGCTGATGTCTGACATCACTTCCCACCAACTATAGCGCAAATGCTACAACTGCGCTGCTGTTGACTCTGCATGTTGCTGCCAACTGCATCTGCATTGTAACTCTGTTGCTGTTGCAACAGAAAAACATCCAAAATACTGAACCAACTATGTTCAGTATGATGCATCTATCAATGGAGTTTTGACTGCTGCTAGTTTCCGCGTTGACCCTCTGAAGCCTTTGCGCTGCTGCTGATTTTGCACTGTTTCCAACTCTGCTTTGCGCTGCTCATTCTCTGACGCTCCTAGCCACTGCAACTGTCATTTCGACACTTCTTTGCACCAACTAACACTGGTCCATCTTGCTACTTCTGATATGAGATCCTGTAACAAGGTATTGATCTAAGAGGTGGACTCCTCAAGGATCTTGCCCATCTGTAGCTCTCTGGAACTACAATACTAGATCACCCCACCTCTCCCATGGAGGTATGTGGGAAATCATGGCAAACTCCTCCTCGATCTCTACGGGTGCATCCTGCTGATCATGTTTCTCTTCCTTGTCCTCACTGAGAGGACACTGCGTAGCGTAGTGACCAAGCTCACCGCACCTAAAACATTTGATCTTCGAGACGTTCTTCTTCCGCCTCCTCTTCTCCTGCTGCCCCTTTGATTAAAGGGATGCATTCTCCTCTTCCTCCTTGGGCTTCACCCGACTATTGTTGTTGCCACTTATGGTTCTCTTCACCAAATCACGCCTCATCTCTTCTTGTTGTAAGTCTGCCCAAACTCTCTCCCAATCCAGAAAGTGTTCTCTGCCCAGATGCTCTGGATGAAGACCTGCCACTCTTCGGAAACTCTATTCAAGGCAAAGTGAACAAACTCCGCAGACTGAGGTGTAGAACCTAAATCTGCGAGCTCATCCCGGGCATCTTGAAGTCCCCTGAGGAATGGGTCTATGCGTTCCCCCTTCTGCATTCTAGTACACTAAAGCTTCTCTTCCAAGTACATCTTTTGTTGCTCAGAAGACCCTTGGTACAGCGTGGCCAATGCGTCCAACATTTCTTTGGCTGTGCCTTTGCCAGATATGTGAGAAACAATGTGATCTCGAACTTCATTGAGTATCAACCTCTTGGCCTTCACCATATCCTTCTTGTAAGCTTTCAATGGATCCAGATCTGCGGGGACAACTACCACATTATCGATGAAAGCTTTAAGATCGTGCTCATCCAGAGGGAAGGAGATCCTTGCCTTCCAGATCACATTGTTGGAGGCACCCTCCAATCGATCTTGATCTCTTAGCCCGGTAGATGCCATCTTGCCAAATAGATATCGAACTGCTCCCTCTTTCCTCTGCGCAGCTGCTGACTGGCTCCACACACTCCTTGCTGGAGTAAGTAGATCTGCTCTCGACTACTGTAGCTCTGTAGTGAGAAATCGAATTCCTTGGCTTGGAATTCTCCGAGGAAGAAATTCCTTCGGTGTGCTCCTTCTTCCCTCTTTTGACGCTTTTCTGCACGAGCAATCTGCGGCAGAAAATCTGCATCCCAGCTGAAGAACTACTCTGCGCTAAAGCTGTGTGTTGCTCCCTTTGCTGCTGACAAATCTCAATCTGGAAAATTTTTTACTCTTTGTCAACTCACTAAAAGAGAATTTTTTCCTCAAAAATCTTGCCCTCCTGGCACTGGACTACGCAGCCCCTCTGGGGTTTCGAATTTGCTGCCTACGCAGCTCTTTGAGCTCCCTCTTCTGCTCAACGCTGGCCTCTTCTTGCTTCACCTGCGCTTTGATACCATGTGAAAATTTCCAAAAATTGGAGTCCTATTACAACAACTGGAAAATATTCACCTAATTGTTAATTTTAACTTAACAATTTATTTGGATTTTTCTACGGCAAACTCTGAATACATCACACTGCAACCTACACAAATACAAAATACTGCGGAAAAAAATATACAACGCAGGAAAGAAATAAGCACACAATGGACATCATTATTTTTGGTCAAAAGTCCCCGGAAAAATCCAATGTGTGAAAACCTGTGCAACAATTGAGGGTTTGTATTATTATGCAATAGTTTCTGAATACAAATATTTGGATGCCCTACTGGCTATCTGATACAAAGAATATAATTGGCAGAAATGAAGTGAGAATTAACCTCTCTAACATTGGCGATCCGACACTGATCCAGCCTCTGAATGGCTAGCCCCATGCTACCTCTGCGCAGTCACTGCCTTGCCTTTGCGTCACAACTCGTAGGGACTGCGTCACTCCTCTGGTTGATCGATCTGCTGGCTGAATGCTTAGATCTTCGACCCTCCGGTCTCACACCCTGACTCCCGACACTGGATCTGGAATGCTCCTTAGCAAAACTTCAGATCTCCTCTTAGGCTCTGCGCTGCCCAGCGTGGGTCTACACTGCCTCTCCGGATCTCACTCTGCCTCCTCTGTTCTATATTCATCGGATCATGAAAACTTCCACCGACCACTATCCCTGCTCCTCACTGCAAGAAATCAACTCGATCACTCCTCTAGTAACTGTTGCGCTGCTCTCTTGAGAATTTGATCTCTAGATCTCTCATTTGATGTGTTTTCCAACTGCCCATCGAGATTATTCTTATAATCTTCTCATTGAACATTCAATGACCCAGATTAAATCCTAATCAATGGCTCAGATCATCTTGACTCGATCTCATTTTTTTCTAGAAGATTCTCACCCAGTTTAATTAATAACTTTAATTAGTCTAATTTCCTAAGTTTAGACTTAGTCATCCATTAAAAAATAATTAATTATTTTAATTAAACCTTCTCCACGTGGAATTTCCCTAAACGATTTCCGGTCTTGTAGAATGCATGTTTTGTAGCCTACTTGCAAATTCTTGAGGCTAGAGCACATCTGATGCTACCATAAATCAATAGCTAACTCTTATTGCATTATTTTGCATCTTGACGATCCTCAAGATGGATATAATTTCCTTGATCGCATCCTCATCCAAGAAGTTAGTGAAAGAAGCATTCAATTGCTCATGTAGGAATCAATTAAACAAGAACAATGTCACAAAGAAATAACACAAGTACTTATCTTTAATGAGTATTATAGGAAGCTCTTAGCTTCCTCTTGATTTTGCTTCCTTCTTAGCCTTGAGGCACAACTATACATCAACCATCGTTTGCAAAAGAAGAAATGCTTCCTTTTAAACACCACCTGTATACTTAATCTCCTTCATCAGTAGCCAAGCCTAATTAACAATGTTCAAGAAGACCACTGGATTTGCATCACATCATCTTCTATAGGGAGATAGGCCCATCTAGGGTTACTTTGAATTTGGCCTAGGTACTTGAATAACTCAATACAAATCATATCATATCATGAAAATTCTAAATCACACTAAGGTTCCAATGCTATAGAAACTAGGCCCGGGGCCACTCCTATGGTTTCTCCCAAACCCTAATCTTTTATTTGTAAGAACAAAGGCTCCCTAGGGTTTCCTCCAAACCCTAGCATTCTTTTAGGTCTCCAACATCCTCATGTCTTTCACTTTGCTTGATCTAGAAATCCATCATAGGTGTCTTCACGAGGGTGATCTCAATGACTTTTCTTTAGCCCAACTCTGATACCATGTTAAATTTTAGGGCTAGATTGTTGTTTGTTGTAGATAATTACATTTCTAAACTTTTTCAACAATTTAAGCATTACATTCACCCCATATCATCATATCATCATTAGCAATTATATAGAGATAACAATAACATCAACAATCTAGCGGAACAATAAGGAATAACAGAAGAAAAATGTACACAGTGGAGACACCAAGATTTTGGTTGAGACTAGGGAAAAACCCCACAAGGGGGAAAACCCATAATAGTTTCTTCTTCTTCCATTAGATATTCATCAAATATTCAACTGAGATACAATGTAAAATAACAATGAGACACATGTCTTTCATCATCAATCACATTAGGCCACCTAGGAACAATCCAAGATCATATAGTATCCTCATGAGATGGCAACTGGCAAATCCATCAAGGAGCTGCCACCATATCACTAACACACGTAACGTCTGTCTCTATCAAGTATATCTGTCATCAAGGACATTCACTGCCATATTTCCAAGCATTATTATCACATCGAGACGCTATACATCAATGTCATGTGATTGCCATATCTATTACTGTCATAAGGACTGCCAATCATCTATCATTGTCAAGAGGTCCCTGTCATACATCATTATGATTAAGTCATTGTCATACATCATAGTCATGAGGCCATTGACATATAGTATTGTTGTATTGTCATATTTCACTGTCATACTGTCAAACTTCTCTGTCATGAGAACTCGGCCATACATCACTTGCCATGATAACACAGTCATACATACTATCATTAGGACTACCATACCTTGGTGTTAACTTACAATTATATATCACTGTTATAAGCATATTAGGTCGCACAAATCCTCGATCTCCTAACAAACCTCATATAGGCTGCATAACAACTAGCCTTGAAGGTCACACAAATATCATTAGGGCCGCCCCAAAATAAGTCAAGGGAACTTCATATAGAGTCTATTAACCCTCATTGAAACATACCCAATATCCAAAGAAAATATTGCATATGAATAAGACAAGAAGGCTGCATATATCACATAAAAGGAGCGCACGTTTTCATAGAAGAAGTTTGTAGATAAGGAAGAGGAAGGTTGCATATATTCACAAAATAAGGCCGTTGGAGTTATCACAGGGAGTCCTCATAAAAGGCCTCAAAGATGTCACAATTAATCCCACATTTAGGCCGCATTTGATACCATTGATAGGCGACATTTAATGTCATTGATAGGCCACATTTGATGCCTTGGATAGGCCGCATTTGATCCTCAAAAGAATGCATATAAACCACAGAAAAAGGCGCGTACATGAACCATAGAAAAAGTCACATGTGATACCATAGGATAGGCTGCAATAAAACAAAAATAGTCCTCACAAGATCCATTGAAATAGGTCGTAGATAGTTGTTACAATAGGCCGCAAAGAGATACAAAACTAGGCCGCAAATATATGCCATAGGAGGCTGAAAATCCACCACAAAAGAAATCTGAATTACATGCCAAAATGATGGAGGTTAGATGCCTATTTATAGTTGATTGATTATATGAATAGTTGTGTCTCTTGGCAGGTCGACTTGACTATTTTTAGGGGTCGACTTGAGCATAATAAAAATAATAATTTCCTTTAATCAAATTCAAATTCCCTTTGCCCAAATAAATTTCTCACAACGAATAATAATGAGACGAGTGCCAAATATATCAATAATAATATTTCTTTTGTCTAATTTGAATTCTTCTTTTGGAGTAAGATGGGCTTCTTTTGGGGTAGATGGGTTTCATATGGGGAAATTCATCCCATAGCTGCCCCAAATTTCAACACATGACATTGTACCGGGAAAGTGTTGACACCAAGGAAGAATGTGCTAGCCCTGCCAAGTCATCTTAGTGACATCCATCCCCATTTCGGCTCCGAAACAAGGCATTGTCCATCAAACAAACTCAACGCCAATCTAGAGGCGTTTTGGGTCTATTTGGGAACATCATCAAGTAGTCCAACACTTAAGCTCTCAAGCTCAACATTTCAACATCTGGAGGTACATGAAGAGGTGTAGAATCATGTAGAAGTTACTGAAAACCATTAGGGGAATTTTGAGGTCTCAAATGGGCCTCTTAATTAAATTATAAAATAATAGTGGAAATAATAAAATAAGATTTGATTACATCATCAAATTTTAGAGGGAAAAAGAAAAAACTAATTTTTCAACCAATATTTTCAACTTATCTCCCTATGGATTTACTCAAATTTTGAGCGGGAACACTCGTTGGATGCAAAATTTGATTCCTCATCCAAGGAGTACCCATGTTGCATACTTTTGATGGACCCTGCTACACGAAAAATGAGAAATACATGGTTACTCCTTGGATGAGGAATCAAATTTTGGATCCAACGAGTACTCCCGCTTGAAATTTGAGTTAAACCTTAGGGAGATAAGTTGAAAATACAAGTTGAAAAAATAGTGTTATTATTTTATTATTTTTTAATCTTTTTACTTTTGTGCCCCAAAAATGGTGAATCATTCTCCATGGTTGACATCATCATTTTGAATCCTATTGGTTCTTATAAAGTTTATTTTGGTTGTACATTTTTCTTAGGAGGCCCATTTTTGACCTCAAAAGTTCTCTAATGCCCAATACTCATCTCTGGAGGGGGCAACTCTTTAAGAATGTAACTAGTGTCGGTCTTCATAATTGTATTTGAATATATTTATCAAAAGAAAGAAAAACACAATTATTATTAAATAAATTGGCTTATTAAAGCATGGGTTTCATGCTTGGGTCAATTCTTGTTAGGTCAAAGCCTCCATTTAAGGCTTCTAGGGTTTATGTCAAGTGTCCTTGTTCATGTCATATTGCAAGGAACCCTTCTTAGGATTTATTTGTCAAAGAAGAAATTTATTTTATTGTACTTTAGGTCTTCTAGGCCTCTTCCACCAAGTCGGCCTCAAACTGGAAAAGTCGGCCTAAAACTAAGGGGCAAAAATCACTATATAAAGGCAACAACACGAACTCATTTGTCACTCACTCATCAAGTTCGTATTGCAACTTCTGGGAAAGAAAAAGGTGAGAAATTCAAGGGACAAGAAGGAAGAGTCCAATGAAGGAGGAGGTCATCATCTTGTAAAAGAAACTGGATTTTTTCTCTCTTATCTCACACGTGTGAAGCTCTGGATTGCTGCTGGGGGCCGAAATTCTGTAGTTGCCGAGGAGGCCGAAATTCTGAAGCTGTTGGTGAAGCTGGGGCCAGAATTTTTGGGTCGATGCTGGGCTATACCCACTGGACAAGAAGAGACTATTGAAGGTTGTTGTATCTCATTGGTGTTGAGAAATCATTGCTATTAGATTATGTGAAGATTTTTGAATCCTTATTACAGAAATCCTAGTGCAGAAATCTGATTTACTTCTCCTACTTGTGTTTTTAATTTAACAAGTTATTTTCAGAAATATTCAGAAAACATTGAAGTAAACACATTGCAGCCTACACATACATACAGATCAAGTACTGAAGAATTAAGCACATTCGACAAAGGACACAAGATTTTTTGGACAAATGTCCCCGAAAAAACCCATTATGGGGAAACCAGTGGAACAACTCTTGAGGGTTTTATTATTATGCAAAATTCTAAATACAAACTAAGGTACCAGTAGTGGTTTACCCAACAGAGAAAATCTCGGTAGAGGTACCTCTATCTCCGGAGATAGATAATATGGTTGATTCAGCTGAGGATGAAGAACCCCATAGGTGCCTACGCAGTCACTGCGTCACCCTTCAGTGTGGTTGTGCCACCCTTCTGGATTTGCTGAAACGAGTCCTATTTGGCCCACTGAAACCGCAACGTAGCTCTCTGAGTGACTCCGTCAACATCTTCCGGTTATGCGTCTCTCTTCGTGAGCCCTTCTGGCTCTGCGTCACCTTTGTTGGGATTACGATGCCTCTGCGTCACCTCTCCTGGGCTTACGTTGCCTCGGCGTCAGCCCTCCTGGGCCTGCGCTGCTTTGTGGTACGAACTTGCCTCTTCGCTATTGTATTCTCGACCTTGGATCTGAAATCCACCTGCCAATCGGCCCCTTGCTACACTTCAAGCTCACTCAAAAATTCTCAGCAAACCGTGCCCCTGAATTTCGACTTAGCTCAAGTGCTGCCACTCTGTGTGTCCTCTCCAATTGACCCCAAGCCTTCCTTTAATGCTTTTCATGTTGAACATTCAACGACCGTGATCTAATATCTAATCGACGACTAAGATTAGAAAAGACTTGATCCTCGTCACTAAGAACATTCTCACCCACATGTCTAAATTAATGTTAAAATTTGGGTACCAGAGGACAAGTGGTTCCCTACTGCTTTGATCATTGGCCTAGGGAAAAGTGTCCAAATGTATTTTGTACTTTTCTCTTAAAGTGACTTTATAAGTGGTAAAGTCAAATCTAATTTTACAGTGACTTTATAAGTGGTAAAGTTACAATCTAATTTTAAAGTCACTTTATTAAAGTCAATGAAAAATTAGAAAGTGAAAAAGTGACTATGGAAATAAAAGGCTAAGTGGGTCTTTATTTAAGTGGGGTGAATTAAAAAATAGAAAGTGAGAATTAAATGCACACTTATTCTCAACCCTTGATCTAAAGCTATCTCTGCCATTGGATTTAGGGATTCCCCAAAAGTCACTTAGGGTTAGGTTAAAGGAGAAAAGAAGAAAAAAGATCAGTCATTCTTTCATGAGCAGGTTGAGAGAGAGGGAGAAAGAGAGCAAGGAGAATTTATAAGCAGGGAGAAGAAGAAGAGCAGAACCTTGGCACAAATCCCAAGGCATTTATTTCAGCAGTTCGTACAACAAGATAGAGGCACGGTTTTCAAGGCAGCTTGGCACAAAAATCGAGAGAGAAGGCAACATTTATTGCAGCAGTTGAGGCACGATTTTTGAGGACCATACAACTGTTTTTCAAGCACAAAAATTGAGGCAATGTTCAGCGTTTTTTTTGGCACGAATTTCGAGAAATCCGTACAATTGGGTTTGGCACGAATTTCAAGGCAATCCGTACAACTATTCCAACACCGTTTTTTAGGCTGTCCATACAACATTTAATGCTGTAATTTTGCTGTAAAAATTTCTGTTGTGTTGGCACGTTTTTCGAGGTGGAGGCTAAGCACAAAATTCGAGATAAGTAAATTTGTGGTTGCTGGAATTTTTCTGTGTATTTCTCTTTCACTGTAAAAGCATTTTTCAGAAATAAAGAAGAGCTCTCAAACTGGTTTTCCCCAAGAGTGTTAGGGGTTTTTTCCAAGGTCACATTGACCAAAAATCAAAGTGTTCTTTTTCTGTGTGTGGCTGCAATATTTTTTTGTGTTTTTATTTTTGCGTTTCCAGCACTTGTGAAATTTCCAAATTGGTGTTTTTGGAAATTGATTTCATTTTCAGAAGGTTGAATGTATGATTATGGGAATGGGCATTTAACTATATGGGTGTGATAAGGTGAAACTGAAAATCAGAGTGGGGTCAAAATTTCTACATGTTATCAAAGCTTGGGTGGCTGAAAATCGCAGTTTGGGATAGTAAGTTAAAAATTACAGTAAGCTAATTTTGTACACAGAAAACTGAACCTTTACCATAGATTTGAAATTTTCAGTTTGTTAGGACAACAAGCATGTCTTTGGGCTTGAGAGTTGAGGATAGGTTGGATGGGTAGAGCAACTACAGTGCATGGAGGGAGAGAATCCAGAGCATCTTTGAGGAGGCAGGAGTTTGGGGCATAATGGTTCAGACCACACAACACCCAGTAGCAATACCTGTTGACCCTGTTTAGTTGGCAAAGTTTAACAAGAAGAATGCTAAGAGAAAAAGACTGATACTGGATGGTGTTAAAGACCATGTCATTCCTCATGTGAGAGGAAAGACATATGCACATGAGATGTAGACAGCCTTGACCAATCTGTACCAGAGCACCAATGAAAATAGAAAAATGGTCCTAAGGGAGAAGCTGAAGGCCATTAAAATGGCTAAGACTGATAGTGCTACAACATACCTCGTGAAGATCACTTCAGTGAGAGATGAGTTGACAGCTGTTGGAGAGACCATTCCACCTACTGAGTTGGGGCGGATTACATTGAATGGTCTTCCCAAGACCTGGGAGAGGTTGTGGGATGATTGCATTCAGAATGAGATCAGAAAGAACCATCTTGGGGTAGCCAAACAGGTGGAGGAGGATGACAATGTAGCATTGTTGGCAAGGGGCAAGAAGGGCAAAGGAAAGAAGCAAGCTTCCACAAGTGGTGGTGGTGGCAAAGGCAAAGGTAAAGGTAAGTAGGTAAACAAGGAGAAGGACTATTCCAAAGTCAAATGTTGGAATTGTCAGAAGTTAGAACACTATGCAGTTGTGTGTCCGGAGAAGAAGAAAAAGAAGGGAAAGGATAAGACCATGGCAGCTTCTGCAAAGATAGAGGACTTCTTGGAGAGCTTTGACCGGGAGTTTGGGTTCATAGCTTGTGAGTCCACTAGTGCAGGATGACATGCCACATAGGTTCAGAGGGAGTGTGCACTTCCCTCCACTAGCAGAGCATCTTCTGGTATTTGGTATGTTGACAGTGGGGCTTCTCGTCATATGACAGGAGTCCGAGAGTAATTCTTGGAGCTTTCAGAGACTGGCACTGAAACTGAGGTAGTACTTGGAGATGACAACATTGTTAGAGCAATCGGTGTGGGGACATCGATATTTGACAGGGAACCTAAACCTCCCTTGAAAGTGTCAGATGTTCTGTATGTGCCTGGAATGAAGAAGAACCTTATATCCATTTCAACACTTGAGGACAGAGGGTATGAGGTGTTGTTCAGGAGAGGGCAGGTGCTTATATATCCTAGGGGAACTCCAGCTTCTTCAGCTAGAGTGATTGGTGTGCGCCATGCCAAGGTGTACAAGTTCTCATTCCAGCCCTTGATGGCATTGAATAGCAGTACCGACAACAGATCTAGCAGTTCAGATTTGGGTGAGATTTGGCACTGCAGGATGGGGCACATGTATCATGGGGCCTTGAGGACATTGTGGGAGATCACCACTAGTGTGCCAGATTTCACTTCTGATCACCTTGATACATGTAGAGGATGTGTTATGGGGAAGTTTGCCAAATCCCCTTTTCCCTGTAGTGATAGCAGATCTACAGGGATTCTTGACTTGATTCATACCGATGTGAGTGGTTGGATGTCTCATGTATCCTTGAGTGGCTATGAGTATTATGTGTTATTCATTGATGATCACTCCAGGAAGACCTGGATTTATTTCTTGAAGACCGAGAGTGAGGTCTTCAAGCGGTTTCAAGAGTTCAACGCTCTTGTGGAGACCCAGACAGGTCGGAAGATCAAGGTCCTCAGATCGGACAACGGAGGGGAGTATACCCTTGGTGAGTTTGTTGATTATTGTGTGGAGGCAGGCATCAAGAGGGATTTCATAGTTCCTTACAACCCTTAGCAGAACGAGGTTGCGGAGAGGAAGAACAGATCCATCGTTGGGGCTGCCAAAGCCATGCTTCATGATCAGGGGTTACCTTTGTTTTTGTGGGCAGAGGCCTACAATACTACTGTGTACTTGCAAAACAGGAGTCCACCTCGTGCTTTGGGCAATGTGACTCTGGAGGAGGATTTTTCTGGGAAGAAGCCTGATGTTGGTCACTTTCGTATCTTTGGGTGCATTACATACTCCTATGTTCCCAAGGAGAAGAGGACCAAGCTAGAGCCCATTGTAGATAAGGGCATCTTTGTGGGTTACAGTGAGACCTTGAAAGCCTTTTGGCTTTATATTCCTGCAAAGAGGAAAGTTGTTGTTAGGCGAGATATGAAATTTGAGGAGGAGAGGGCTTTTAGGAGGTCACGGGAGTTAGAGTATCTGGATTCACCAGACCCTTAGCAGAAACTGAGTCAGTTATAGGGATCTAGTGGACAGGGATCAGGAGGTACATCGATTACAGTGTCAGGTCCATCAGTGAGTAGTGGCTGTTAGAGTCAGATGGGTGGTGCTTCGGGTAGCATGCAGAGCAGTCCACAGAGCAGTTCACAGGGTAGTCCATTGATGGACAATTCACATGGTGCTTCAACATCCAGAGGCACAGGTTCAGGCATGAGGTCAATTGGCAGGCCTTCAGGAGTTCAGGCTTCTGATGATGATGATGATTCTTTCACTCCGGAGGGAGAAGTGTGCTCAGGGAAGAGGAAGCCCAGGTGGCTTCAAGACACCTTGTGCGAGGCCACATTTGTTGCTGAGCCAAAGAGACAGGTTAGAGAGAGCAAACCGCTTGAGTGGTTCTGTAGTTATATAGCATTGATCACTAGCATCGTTGATTCTGAGCCTTCTAGCTATAAGGAGGCAGTTAGCCAGCAGGTCTGGAGAGAGGCCATGCAGGAGGAGTATTCTTCTATCATGAAGAACGATGTTTGGGAGGTGGTGCCGAGGCCTGAAGGTAAATCAGTGGTTACTTCTAGATGGCTTTACAAGATAAAGCATGTTGCAGATGGCAACATTGAGAAGTTCAAGGCTCGGTTTGTGGCGAGAGGGTTCTCATAGGTAGAGGGAGTTGACTATGAGGAGACCTTCGCTCCTGTGGCTCGATATAATTCCATTCGCTCCATTATATCGATAGCAGTAGAGATGAGTTGGAAGATCTACCAGATGGATGTGAAGACCACATTTCTCAATGGCTTCATACAGGAGGAGGTTTATATTGAGCAACCGCAGGGCTTTGATGTGCATGGGAAGGAGTCCCATGTATGTAGATTGAAGAAGGCACTCTATGGCTTGAAGCAAGCTCCTAGAGTTTGGTACTCGAGGATTGATACATACTTGCAGGAGTTGGGTTTCACAAAGAGTGATGCAGATCCGAACCTATACTTTATTGTGGTAGGTGAGGAGCCTCTCATTTTGGTGCTGTATTTGGATGACTTGGTCATTACAGGGGCAGAGAGACTCATTGAGGGCCGCAAGAGAGATCTTGCTTCAGAGTTTGAGATGAAGGACATTGGCTTGATGCATTACTTTTTGGGATTGGAGGTGTGGTAGGAGGAGGGGCATTTCTTCCTGGGACAAGGGAAGTATGTTGTGGACATTTTTAGCAGATTTCGCATGGAGGATTGCAAACCCTTGTCTACACCTATGATCACTAATTGGAAGAAGTTTCACACTTCAGATTCTGAGTTGGTGGATCCCACTTTGTACAGATAGTTGATTGGTTCTTTGATGTATTTGGTCAACATTCGACCAAATATATGTTTTGCAGTCAACACGATGAGCCAGTTCATGTGTGAGCCCAGGAGGGTGCACTGGGTGGCTACAAAACACATTCTACGTTACTTGCAGGGGACAATGGATTTTGGTTTGGATTATAAACATGGAGATGGAGTGAGACTGGCAGGGCACACTGATTCAGATTGGGCAGGTTGTGCTTCTGATTGGAAGAGCACTTCAGGGTGTTGTTTTGGGTTGGGTTCGATAGTTGTGTCGTGGTTTACCCAGAAGCAACAATCAGTTGCATTGAGTTTAGTGGAAGCAGAGTACATGGCAGCCAATTTGGCTTTGTTGTGAGGCCATATGGCTTCGCAAGATGTTGTTTGGCTTATTTGGTCAGGGATTGAGACCTTTAGTGATTTACTGTGATAATCAGAGTTGCATTAAACTCACGGAGAATCCAGTTTTTCATGATAGGTCAAAGCATATCGGGATCAAATATCATTTCATCAGAGACTATGTTTAGAAGGGAGCTGTGAAGCTTGAGTATGTTTCCATAGATGAGCAGGTAGCAGACATTTTGACCAAAGCCTTACCACGGGGCAAGCATGTCTATTTCAGAGACAAGATGGGAGTGGTGAGGAACACTTTCCTGAGTAATAAGGAGTGTTAAAATTTGGGTACCAGAGGGCAAGTGGTTCCCTATGGCTTTAATCTTTGGCCTAGGGAAAAGTGTCAAAATATATTTTGTACTTTTCTCCTAAAGTGACTTTATAAGTGGTAAAATCAAATCTAATTTTAAAGTGACTTTATAAGTGGTAAAGTTACAATCTAATTTTAAAGTGACTTTATTAAAGTCAATGAAAAATTAGAAAGTGAAAAAGTGACTATGGAAATAAAAGGTTAAGTGGGTCTTTATTTAAGTGAGGTGAATTAAAAAATATAAATGCACACTTATTCTCAACCTTTGATCTAAAGCTATCTCGACCATTGGATTTAGGGATTCCCCAAAAGTCACTTAGGGTTAGGTTAAAGGAGAAAAAAAGAGGAAAGGTCATTCATTCTTTCATGAGTATATTGAGAGAGAGGGAGAAAGAGAGCAAGGAGAATTTATGAGCAGGGAGAAGATGAAAAGCAGAACCTTGGCACGAATCCCAAGGCATTTATTTCAGTAGTCTGTACAACAGGATAGAGGCATGATTTTCGAGGCAGCTTGGCACGAAAATTGAGGAGAGAGAAGTCAACATTTATTGCAGCAGTTGAGGCATGATTTTTGAGGACCATACAATTGTTTTTCAGGCACATAAATCGAGGCAGTGTTTAACACTTTTTTGGGCATGAATTTCGAGAAATCAATACAACTGGGTTTTGGCATGAATTTCAAGGTGGTTCATACAGTTGTTCCGACACCGTTTTCTAGGTTGTCCGTACAACATTTAACGCTGTAATTTTGCTGTAAAAATTTCTTTTGTGTTGTTGCACGTTTTTCGAGGTGGAGGCTAAGCACAAAATTCGAGATAAGTAAATTTGTGGTTGCTGGAATTTTCTGTTAATTTTTGTTTCACTGTAAAAGAATTTTTCAAAAATAAAGAAGAGCTCTCAAAGTGGTTTTCCCCAAGAGTTCTAGGGGGTTTTTCCAGGGTCACATTGACCAAAAATCACAGTGTTATTTTTCTGTGTGTGGCTGTAATATTTTTCTATGTTTTTATTTATGCATTTCCAACACTTGTGAAATTCCCAAATTTGTGTTTTCAGAAATTTATTTCATTTCCAGAATGTTGAATGTATGATTATGGGAATGGGCATCTAACTAAAATGGGACTGATAAGGTGAAACTGAAAATCGGAGTGGGGTCAAAATTTCTACAATTAACTCACTTTAATTATTTAATTTCCCTAAGTTAGACTTAGGGTCTCCATTAAAATAATTAATTATTTGAATAACTTAAGCTCCAGGTGGAATTTGTCCAAAAGATTTCTTTGTCTTGGAGATCTCATGTGTTCTAGCCCTCCACCAAGTTTCGGAGCTAGAGCACATCCGATGCTACCCAAAAATCAACACTCCCTCTTAGCAAGGAATGTGCTCTAGCACTACTTCATCCTGAAGCATCACCTTGATCCACGACATCGATCCCTTGCGCGGCTGATGCTTGGCCTGCTGCCCATCATCCACTAGGCAGCTGCCTTCTGTACTGTTGCCCATGACTCTGCCACAGTCACTGCCTCATCTGTACAACAACTCCCTCTCAAATGCTGCATCATGCTGCCCATAACACTGCCACTACTAACTGCTGCACTGCAACTCCGTTGCTAAGAGTAAGCAACTGAAGGACATCACCCAAAATCTTGACAAACATGTCAGTCTCACTGCATTTCGATACTGAGACACCCTTTGCTGCTAATCTGCGCTGACCCTTTGGTGCCTCTGCGCTACTGCTGATCTGCTTTGCATAAGCATTGCGTTTGGGCTGCTGAAATCCCATTAGCCTCTGTGCTGCTGAAATCCAATCAACATCTGCGCTGCTGCTGCCTCTGCTCTGCGTTGCTCTAGTCTTCAACATCCTAGCACTGTCAATGTGCCTCCATAAATCCTCTGCACCAACTGACTCCAGTCATCATGCTATTGTCATTAAGGGCTCCCGTAGCTCGTATGTGATCCAAGTGTTTGGGCACCTCAATGATCCCACCCTCACCTCTATCTGTAGATCAATCTACAGATCTATGTCACCCCACCTCTTCTCTCAAGGCACATGAGCACTCATAGCCACATCATCATCACTCCCATCATCACCCTTAGTTGCTGCAACAACCTTTGAATTAAGAGGGAGTCTGGTAATAAGTTTCTTACTTGGAAGAAACTCCGTAATTCCTAAGCCAAATAGAAAGCTTAGGTACATTCTTTGTAGAAGTTTATTCCTCTATGGAATATGTCCTCCCTAGTTAAGAGGGAGAAATAGACACATCATTCAAGTCTTCACCTGGAAGACAAAATACGGGATTGGGTATTCATTTGGCATCCGATACTCTTTGAGAATGTGATAAGATGTTTTGAGTAGAGTAGTCATGAAAGGATGGGTACACTTTGAGGATTAGCTATCCCAATAAGAATACTCATTTAAGGTCATACTCAGTGAACACCTGGGTGGAGTATGCACCTTGGAGACAATGATAAAGGTGTCTATAATCATTGGTCTCACCAGCATTGTAGCTCTTGGAGAGATGGAGGTGTTAGTTAAGGCCTTTTACTGTCACAATGCTGGATAATATGATGCTATAACAGATGGATTACTAATCAAATTCTTCTTATGAGATTCTTCAGTTTGAAAGTGACCATGTACCATTATGAATACCTCCCTAGTTAAGAGGGAGTGTTGGAAAGTGTAACTAGGTTCAATCTTCATAAATGACTGTAATTATGAATTTATGAATGAAGAAGATGGATAATAAAATGTATTTTGTAAATACTTGACTCATGGGTTTCATGAGCAAAAAGTTTTTATTATAGGTCAAAGACTTCTTCTTGATGTCTTTAGGAATTTGTCTTAAATATATAATTTAGAGTCATGTATATGAAGTGTTGTTACACTTACAATGGACAATTATTCATGTAAAAAGAATGTCTTAAGACCTTGTCATTATCTCCTTGAAGACGACCTAAAAAAAGTGGATGCACTCCTTGTCAAAGTCGGCCCACAAACAGATGTATAAGTTAGTCTTCCAGCAATATCATGTTGACCTGAAAGAGGGAGACTGTAATATCCCTGTTTAGGGTGGGCCCTGCCACGTGTCCGGGGTTTGCGTAATGAGGGGTTGTTTAGCCGCCGCCCTCAGATGCTCCGGTGGGCCTTAAGACCCCACCCTTAACACCCTGGGATGCTGCCCTCACTAACAATTCGGGCTTTTGGTGTAGTGGTTGGGCCTTCGTGGTATCAGAGCAGAGGTCTCAAGGTCGAGACTCGCGGAGCGTGGTGGGCTGTAATATCCCTGTTTAGGGTGGGCCCTGCCACGTGTCCGAGGCCTGCGTAATGAGGGGTTGTTTAGCCGTCGCCCTCAGATGCTCCAGTGAGCCTTAAGACCCCACCCTTAACACCCTGGGATGCCGCCCTCACTAACAGTTCGGGCTTTTGGTGTAGTGGTGAGGAAGGGCCTTAAGACCCCACCCTTAACACCCTGGGATGCCGCCCTCACTAACAGTTCGGGCTTTTGGTGTAGTGGTGTAGGCCTCACCCCTACACCAAAAGCCCGAACTGTTAGTGAGGGCGGCATCCCAGGGTGTTAAGGGTGGGGTCTTAAGGCCCACTGGAGCATCTGAGGGCGACGGCTAAACAACCCCTCATTACGCAGGCCCCGGACACGTGGCAGGGCCCACCCTAAACAGGGATATTACAGCCCACCACGCTCCGCGAGTCTCGACCTTGAGACCTCTGCTCTGATACCACGAAGGCCCAACCACTACACTAAAAGCCCGAACTGTTAGTGAGGGTGGCATCCCAGGGTGTTAAGGGTGGGGTCTTAAGGCCCACCAGAGCATCTGAGGGCGGCGGCTAAACAACCCCTCATTACATAGACCCCAGACACGTGGCAGGGCCCACCCTAAACAGGGATATTACAAAGACAGTCCCTATATAAGGAGGGACTGCGACCTCACTTCTTCATAGAAAAGTTCATATTACTTCTGAGAGAAAGTGCGAAGTCAAGGGTTGTAACTCAGTGCGAGAAAAGGTGACTTTCCGGCAAAGATAAGTTCGAATATTCTCTAAGATTGCAGTGCGAAGAAAGGATAGTTTCTGTGTACGAAAAGAAGGACAAGCTAACAAGGATCAAGTTTGTGAAGAAAGGTGCAATATCAACAAAGGAAAGGAAGGTGTATCTCTGTCTCTGAGCTATATACACCGAGGTCACTTCAAGACTACTAAAGGTTATTTTAAGGAGAAACAATTCTGTGATCAAGAATGAATAAAAGGTCTGTTCTTGTGCGAAGTCTGGAGGCTGTTCTACTAAGGAAAGGAAAGGCCTAAAAGTCTACTGTTTTGAGAGCAGCATGCTTGGGAACGATCACTATGACAAGTTAAGGATCTCAAACTTGGAGATAAAGAGGCACAAAGAAAAGGACAAGGAGGTATGCTGTCTAAAGAATAGGAACCAAGCTTTCCTAGTGATGGTGCTGAGCAGTGTAGAAAAAAAGATCAACATAAGAGGCCTAGTAGAGCAGTGACAAGGTCTTGGAGGCATTCTAAGGTCAAGGGTCTAGGTTATGGTCATGATACTTGTCAATTGAAGATCTAGAAGAAGAATTACTTTCGGGTTTTCCTCTCCAAGAGGGAGAGGTTTTTCCCCTAGCTTGAAGAGCCAAAATTCTGTGCCTCTTGTGTTTTGATAATTGTATTGATGAAGAACAAAATAAGCTAATGAAGAACAAGATCTAAGTAATAGAAGCATAACAAGTATAACGCAAACAATTATCAAGTAAGAGAATTGAATTAAACATTTCCCTACCAAATTCTCAACACTTCATCTCGAATTCAGAGGCCATCCCTGTTACACTCGATCATCAGGGGTTCAGTACTTGTGAAGAATAGATCATCAACATATAAAACTAAAATCAAGGAAATACCTTCAATCACCTTGAAGTAGAGGTTGGGATCAACGTTGCTTCTTGTGAATCCAAGCTTTACCAAGTAACTATCTATGCGGGCGTACCATGCTCTGGGGGCTTGCTTCAAGCCATACAATGCCTTCTTCAACCTGCAAACATGTGTCTTTCAGTCCTCCACTTCAAATTCCTGTGGCTGCTCAACGTAAACTTCCTCCTATAACATGCCATGAAGGAATGTCGCCTTCACATCCATTTGATGAAGGGACCATCCTTGACTTGCAGCAAGGTCAACTATCGAATGAATGGTGGTATATTGGGCCACAAGAGCAAAGATATCATCATAATCTTTTCCCTCTTTCTGGGAGAATCCTCTTGCCACGAATCTTGCCTTATATTTCTCTATGCTTGCATCGGCTCCATGCTTGATCTTGAATAGCCATTTTGAAGTCACCATTGATTTCCCCTTTGGTCTCAGAATGATATCCCATACATCATTCTTCATAATTGATTCATATTCTTCGGCCATAGCATCCTTCTAGGCTTGTTCTTTCACGACTTCTTCAAAGGTTTGAGGCTCAACTTGAATCATGTTGCTCATTGCTACAACATATCCTTGATACTTGCATGACTTCTTGCTTTCCCTAAAGGTTCCACGAGTAGCAGCATGCCTCTCGGCATCTTGTAATGTGTTTTCAAGCCAAAGTGGCCTCTTCCCGACAGGGGTCCATGGGCTCCATGGGATCATCAACAATGTCTTTCTCGAATTTGGGCACGAAAGGACCTTCTAGAATATCCATATCATCATTTTTCTTCTCAGAAGGAGGAAGCGGTGGAAGGTCCCTTGTTTTCCCAAGGGCAACATCTTCATCAAATGTTGCATCCCTACTAATTTCAACCTTCCTTTGACCTGGAATATATATTCAATATATATTCTAAATGGTTTGGAATCTTCACAATACCCAACAAACGTACCTTTTCTTCTAGTGTCTTCCAACTTCTTTCTTTTGTCTTTCGGCACATGAAAATATACGAGACAACCAAATATCCGCAGATGACCAACATCGGGCTTAAAACCCGTGAAAACTTCTTTGGGAATCTTGTTGTCCAATGCTTGATGAGGAACTCTGTTTTGAACATATACCGTGGTATTCGTTACTTCACCCCAAAGGAACTTCGACAACATTTTATCATGGAGCATGGCTTGACCAACTTCCATAATAGACCTCTTCTTTCTCTCAGCCACTCCATTTTGTTTGGGGTTATAGGGTACACTTAGTCTCCTTCTTGATACATTCTTTCTTGCAAAAATCTATGAATTCATTTGAAATGTATTCTCCATCGTTGTCAGGCTTGAAGGATTTAATTTTATTCCCTGTTAGATTTTAGACCAAAGCCTTGAAGTCCTTGAACATATCGAAGGCCTCATCTGTATGCTTCAAGTAATATATCCATGTCTTCCTTGAGAAATCATCGATGAAGGTTAAGTAGTAGAGATGGCAACCAAGAGAATGTATGAGGATAGATCCACATATGTCAGAATGAATGAGTTGGAGGATGTCATTAGTCTTATTCTTGCTATAGGGAAATGGTGCCCTTGTCTTCTTTCCACTGGCACATCCTAAACATACTCCATCATGTTGAGCTTGAACATTAGGGATCTTAGAGACCAACTTCTTCAATTTTAGAAGAGCTTCATAATGTAGATGGGCCAATCTTCGGTGCCACAACTCGCTTTGATGATTAGTATCATGGACCATTTCTAGAAAGGGGTCTTCCAGTAACTGTGTATTCACCGGATCATGAAAACTTCCACCGACCACTATCCCTGCCCCTCACTGCAAGCAATCAACTCGATCACTCCTCTGGTAACTGTTGCGCTGCTCTCTTGAGAATTTGATCTCTAGATCTCTCATTTGATGTGTTTTCCAATTGCCCATCGAGCTTCTTCTTATAATCTTCTCATTGAACATTCAACGAACCAGATTAAATCCTAATCAATGGCTCAGATCATCTTGACTCGATCTCATTTTTTTCTAGAAGATTCTCACCTAGTTTAAATAATAACTTTAATTAGTCTAATTTCCTAAGTTTAGACTTAGTCATCCATTAAAAAATAATTAATTATTTTAATTAAACCTTCTCCACGTGGAATTTCCCTAAACGATTTTCGGGTCTTGTAGAATGCATGTTTTGTAGCCTCCTTGCAAATTCTTGAGGCTAGAGCACATCTGATGCTACCAGAAATCAAGAGCTAACTCTTCTTGCATTATTTTGCATCTTGACGATCCTCAAGATGGATATACTTTCCTTGATCGCATCCTCATCCAAGAAATTAGTGAAAGAAGCATTCAATTGCTCATGTAGGAATCAATTAAACAAGAACAATGTCACAAAGAAATAACACAAGTACTTATCTTTAATGAGTATTATAGGAAGCTCTTAGCTTCCTCTTGATTTTGCTTCCTTCTTAGCCTTGAGGCACCACTATACATCAACCATCGTTTGCAAAAGAAGAAATGCTTCCTTTTAAACACCACCTGCATACTTAATATCCTTCATCAGTAGCCAAGCCTAATTAACAATGTTCAAGAAGACCACTGGATTTGCATCACATCATCTTCTATAGGGAGATAGGCCCATCTAGGGTTACTTTGAATTTGGCATAGGTACTTGAATAACTCAATACAAATCGTATCATATCATGAAAATTCTGAATCACACTAGGGTTCCAATGCTATAGAAACTAGGCCCGAGGCCACTCCTATTGTTTCTCCCAAACCCTAATCTTTTATTTGTAAGAACAAAGGCTCCCTAGGGTTTCCTCCAAACCCTAGCATTCTTTTAGGTCTCCAACATCCTCATGTCTTTCACTTCGCTTGATCTAGAAATCCATCATAGGTGTCTCCACGAGGGTGATCTCAATGACTTTTCTTTAGCCCAACTTTAATACCATGTTAAATTTTAGGGCTAGATTGTTGTTTGCTGTAGATAATTACATTTTAAAACTTTTTCAACAATTTACACATTACAGTCACCCCATATCATCATATCATCATTAGCAATTATATAGAGATAACAATAACATCAACAATCTAGCGGAACAATAAGGAACAACAGAAGAAAAGCGTACTCAGTAGAGATACCAAGATTTTGGTTGGAGACTAGGGAAAAACCCCACAAGGGGGCAAACCCATAATAGTTTCTTCTTCTTCCATTAGATATTCATCAAATATTAAACTGAGATACAATGTACAATAAGAATGAGACACATGCCTTTCATCATCAATCACATTAGGCCACCTAGGACCAATCCAAGATCATATAGGATCCTCATGAGATGGCAGCTGGGAAATCCATCAAGGAGCTGCCGCCATATCACTAACACACGTAACATCTGTCTCTATCAAGTATATCTGTCATCAAGGACATTCACTGCCATATTTCCAAGCATTATTATCACATCGAGATGCTATACATCAATGTCATGTGATTGCCATATCTATTACTGTCATAAGGACTGCCAATCATCTATCATTGTCAAGAGGTCCCTGTCATACATCATTATGATTAAGTCATTGTCATACATCATAGTCATGAGGCCATTGACATATAGTATTGTTGTATTGTCATATTTCACTGTCATACTGTCATACTTCTCTGTCATGAGAACTCGGCCATACATCACTTGCCATGATAACACAGTCATACATACTATCATTAGGACTACCATACCTTGGTGTTAACTTACAATTATATATCACTGTTATAAGCATATTAGGTCGCACAAATCCTCGATCTCCTAACAAACCTCATATAGGCTGCATAACAACTAGCCTTGAAGGTCACACAAATATCATTAGGGCCGCCCCAAAATAAGTCAAGGGAACTTCATATAGAGTCTATTAACCCTCATTGAAACATACCTCATATCCAAAGAAAATATTGCATATGAATAAGACAAGAAGGCTGCATATATCACATAAAAGTAGCGCATGTTTTCATAGAAGAAGTTTGTAGATAAGGAAGAGGAAGGTTGCATATATTCACAAAATAAGGCCGTTGGAGTTATCATAGGGAGTCCTCATAAAAGGCCTCAAAGATGTCACAATTAATGCCACATTTAGGCCGCATTTGATACCATTGATAGGCGACATTTAATGTCATTGATAGGCCACATTTGATGCGTTGGATAGGCCGCATTTGATCCTCAAAAGAATGCATATAAACCATAGAAAAAGGCGCGTACATGAACCATAGAAAAGCCACATGTGATACCATAGGATAGGCTGCAATAAAACAAAAATAGTCCTCACAAGATCCATTGAAATAGGTCATAGATAGTTGTTACAATAGGCTGCAAAGAGATACCAAAACTAGGCCGCAAAGATATGCCATAGGAGGCCAAAAATCCACCACAAAAGAAATCTGAATTACATGCCAAAATGATGGAGGTTAGATGCCTATTTATAGTTGATTGATTATATGAATAGTTGTGTCTCTTGGCAGGCTGACTTGACTATTTTTAGGGGTCGACTTGAGCATAATAAAAATAATAATTTCCTTTAATCAAATTCAAATTCCCTTTGCCCAAATAAATTTCTCACAACGAATAATAATGAGACGAGTGCCAAATATATCAATAATAATATTACTTTTGTCTAATTTGAATTCTTCTTTTGGGGTAAGATGGGCTTCTTTTGGGGTAGATGGGAAAGTGTTGACATCAAGGAAGAATGTGCTAGCCCTGCCAGGTCATCTTAGTGACATCCATCCCCTTTTGGGCTCCGAAACAAGGCATTGTCCATCAAACAAACTCAAGGCCAATCTAGAGGCGTTTTGGGTCTATCTGGGAACATCATCAAGTAATCCAACACTTAAGCTCTCAAGCTCAACATTTCAACATCTGGAGGTACATGAAGAGGTGTAGAATCATGTAGAAGTTACTGAAAACCATTAGGGGAATTTTGAGGTCTCAAATGGGCCTCTTAATTAAATTATAAAATAATAGTGGAAATAATAAAATAAGATTTGATTACATCATCAAATTTAGAGGGAAAACGAAAAAACTACTTTTTCAACCAATATTTTCAACTTATCTCCGTATGGATTTACTCAAATTTCGAGCGGGAACACTTGTTGGATGCAAAATTTGATTCCTCATCCAAGGAGTACCCATGTTGCATACTTTTGATGGACCCTGCTACACGAAAAATGAGAAGCATACTTTTGATGGACCCTGCTACACGAAAAATGAGAAATACATGGGTACTCCTTGGATGAGGAATCAAATTTTGCATCCAACGAGTACTCCCGCTCGAAATTTGAGTTAAACCTTAGGGAGATAAGTTGAAAACACAAGTTGAAAAATAGTTTTATTATTTTATTATTTTTTAATCTTTTTACTTTTTTGCCCCAAAAATGGTGAATCATTCCCTATGGTTGACATCATCGTCTTGAATCCTATTGGTTCTTATAAAGTTTTTTTTGGTTGTACATTTTTCTTAGGAGGCCCATTTTAGACCTCAAAAGTTCTCTAATGCCCAATACTCATCTCTGGAGGGGGCAACTCTTTAAGAATGTAACTAGTGTCGGTCTTCATAATTGTATTTGAATATATTTATCAAAAGAAAGAAAAAAACAATTATTATTAAATAAATTGGCTTATTAAAGCATGGGTTTCATGCTTGGGTCAATTCTTTTTAGGTCAAAGCCTCCATTTAAGGCTTCTAGGGTTTATGTCAAGTGTCCTTGTTCATGTCATATTGTAAGGAACCCTTCTTAGGATTTATTTGTTAAAGAAGAAATTTATTTTATTGTACTTTAGGTCTTCTAGGCCTCTTCCACCATGTCGGCCTCAAACTGGAAAAGTCGGCCTAAAACTGAGGGGCAAAAATCACTATATAAAGGCAACAACACGACCTCATTTGTCACTCACTCATCAAGTTCGTATTGCAACTTTTGGGAAAGAAAAAGGTGAGAAATTCAAGGGACAAGAAGGAAGAGTCCCGAAGGAGGAGGTCATCATCTTGCAAAAGAAACTTGATTTTTTCTCTCTTATCTCACACGTGTGAAGCTCTGGATTGCTGCTGGGGGCCGAAATTCTGTAGTTGTCGAGGAGGCCGAAATTCTGAAGCTGTTGGTGAAGCTGGAGCCGGAATTTTTGGGTTGATGCTGGGCTATAGCTGCTGGACAAGAAGAGACTATTGAAGGTTGTTGTATCTCATTAGTGTTGAGAAATCATTGCTATTAGATTATGTGAAGATTTTTGAATCCTTATTACAGAAATCCTAGTGCAGAAATCTGATTTACTTCTCCTACTTGGGTTTTTAATTTAACAAGTTATTTTTAGAAATATTCAGAAAACATCGAAGTAAACACATTGTAGCCTACACATACATACAGATCAAGTACTGAAGAATTAAGCGCATTCGACAAAGGACACAAGATTTTTTGGACAAATGTCCCCGAAGAAGCCCATTGTGGGGAAACCAGTGGAACAACTCTTGAGGGTTTTATTATTATGCAAAATTCTAAATACAAACTAAGGTACCAGTAGTGGTTTACCCAACAGAGAAGAGAAAATCCCGGTAGAAGTACCTCTATCTCCGGAGATAGATAATATGGTTGATTCAGCTGAGGATGAAGAACCCCACAGGTGCCTACGCAGTCACTGCATCACCCTTCAGTGTGGTTGCGTCACCTCTTCGCTATTGTATTCTCGACCTTGGATCTGAAATCCCACTGCCAATCGGCCCCTTGCTACAGTTCAAGCTCACTCGAAAATTCTCAGCAAACCGCGCCCCAGAATTTCGACTTAGCTCAAGTGCTGCTACTCTGTGTGTCCTCTCCAATTGACCTCAAGCCTTCCTTTAATGCTTTCCCTGTTGAACATTCAACGACCGTGATCTAATATCTAATCGACGACTAAGATTATAAAAGACTTGATCCTCGTCACTTAGAACATTCTCACCCACATGTCTAAATTAATGTTAAAATTTGGGTACCAGAGGACGAGTGGTTCCCTACGGATTTGATCTTTGGCCTAGGGAAAAGTGTCCAAATGTATTTTGTACTTTTCTCTTAAAGTGACTTTATAAGTGGTAAAGTCAAATCTAACTTTAAAGGGACTTGATAAGTGGTAAAGTTACAATCTAATTTTAAAGTGACTTTATTAAAGTCAATGAAAAATTAGAAAGTGAAAAAGTGACTATGGAAATAAAAGGCTAAGTGGGCCTTTATTTAAGTGGGGTGAATTAAAAAATAGAAAGTGAGAATTAAATGCACACTTATTCTTAACCCTTGATCTAAAGCTATCTCTACCATTGGATTTAGGGATTCCCCAAAAGTCACTTAGGGTTAGGTTAAAGGAGAAAAGAAGAAAAAAGATCATTCATTCTTTCATGAGCAGGTTGAGAGAGAGGGAGAAAGAGAGCAAGGAGAATTTATGAGCAGGGAGAAGAAGAAGAGCAGAACCTTGGCACAAATCCCAAGGCATTTATTTCAGCAGTTCATACAACAAGATGGAGGCACGATTTTCGAGGTAGGATCAAGGATCACTCTTGAAGAAAACTAGCTTCATCAAGGAGAAGTTTTCTATTCTCTACATCGTCATCAACATTAGGGAAGCAACAAGGAGAAGGAGCATCCTATCAAGTGAGTATATTTATGTCCACATCTGAATCTGTCAAAATGTTTTTTTTCAAGGAAAGCAACAAATTGGTTGGGGCTTCAAACCAATGTTTCGAACATCGACATCAGGATAAAATTGACAGGGGTCCGGAAAACCAAAAAATCGTAAAAATCAGGAAAAAATCGGTAAAAATCGGCAAGCATTGACAAAATTAAGATACCATAAAAATATCTTTAAAAATTGACAAACATTGGCTAGGCCAAAAAATCGTGATTTCGAGATAAAATCGCGATGTTATCGAGATGTTCGCAACACTGCTTCAAACTGTCTTGCATGGAAAAAGCAGACAAATCTAAATCTCATTGAAAATGAGGTTATGGAACATGTCAATGGATTTATCACTAAACCAGGACAGGAAGATGCTCAAGCTCTTGCAAAGTATATGAAAGGGGAAGTTAGGGCTCAAAGGATTCTCGTAGAATCTATCAAGGATCCCCTTATCCCATATGTATCCAAACTCGAAACTTCAATAGAAATATATGACAAACTGGTAGAGTTGTATTTCGTAAGCATTGCTGGAGAAGTTATCTTTCTAAGGCAAGAACTCTACAGGTTGAAGATGTCAAAAGAAGAAGGTATAGCCTCATACTTTATGAGGATATCTGAGATCAAGGATCAACTTCAAGATTTAGGAGAATTAATGTCTGGTAGGGAAATGACTACAATTGTACTAAATGCATTGCCAGAGGAGTGGGGTAACTTTACTTCAAGTATTTATGGGAAGAAAGAAGCTACTCAATTCCATGAACTGTGGTCACTATGAAAGATTGAAGAATCCAAGCTAAAGGAAAATTTGTTGTAGGATCAAGTGAACAAAATCAGGGATATGCTGCAGTGACAAAAAGAAAAGGGAAATTTGGAAAGTTTGGTCCTCAAAAAAAGAAGAAAAACATGGCTAGAATACAATGCTAGGGGTGTCAAGAATATGCGTACTATAGGAGAGATTGTCCTAAGCTCAAGAAGGACAATAGCCAAAGAGGAAGAGAAGAAACCCACATCACTGAGGAAGTGAAGGAAGATGAAAAGAAGAATTCCAAGAAGGAGGAAGTAATAGATCTCCACTATTGAGAGAGTCTTCCGCACATAAGTTCTTTTCAAGTTTCTAAGTCTTCTGTTGTAAGATATGGCTATCATGATTCACTAATTAAAATAATGGGATGCATCAAGGCATCATAGAAGCATTGAAGCAAGAGCTCGAGACATCATAAGAGAAGCATGAAATATGGTTAGAATCTATGGAAGTCAAGGATATAGCTCTTTGGAATCTCAATGAAAACATAAGTGGCAACATCATCTAGTACAAGGTTCATCATACATCTGTCAAAATGAAACATCTGCTGATAGGGATACTTTAGATCCTCTAGATTCTCTGATAGAATCTTCATTGAAAGGTTCACTGATCATGAAGGGAAGCAAGTGTTTCATCAAGAATTC
Source organism: Pinus albicaulis (assembly GCA_034641835.2). Lineage (NCBI taxonomy): Eukaryota > Viridiplantae > Streptophyta > Pinopsida > Pinales > Pinaceae > Pinus > Pinus albicaulis. The sequence continues at coordinate 782,221,604 of CM076574.1, read as the reverse complement.
CAAACTTGTGGAATTCATGGGATGATGGTATGATGACATAAAAGTGAAGCAGATCAAGGGGTTGAAGCTCTTTCAATCAAACTGCTACAGGAAGTCTGGATGACTCAAAGGAAAAATGCGGTATGTATGCTAACATTTGATATTGTGGAAGTCATGTCATATGGTTGCAAATATCATGAACCAATGCTCTATTTTAAGATCTTGATGAAAAGAAAGGATCTCCTCCCTCAAAAGGATGCAAGAATGCATGGGTCACACATTCACTAGATGAAATCAACATAATATGTCCTTATATGAAGTATGAGGTGGTTGACTACAATTGGAGGAACTATGAGCAAAAGTTCCTCGAAGAAAATGTGTGAAGAAAGAATGGAAGAGATCATGCAATGTGCAACTATGAAGGCAATCAACATCCGAGAACTGAAAGATTTGACTATGATATCTCCCAGAAAGATATGAAGACTCTAATGGAATTTTGAAAAAGATGGAGACCCTCGACAATGGATATCTTTAGGAGATGTGTCAATATGTATGCAAGATGTTGATGAAAACTGGAAGATGTCATGATGAAAGACCATCACAAAGGTAGTTTTGATTTAATTCCCTATTTTTGAATGATATCTGGATGGGCTTATGCAGGGCTGCCATGGGAAGAGCTATGAATGTCTTCCAAGAATGATAACCATGTAGTAGGATGGAAGATCCTTAAGGAGACATGGCATGAAGAAGCAACATGGCATGAAGTAAGGCTAGATATGGACTAATGGATCACTTTCCAAAGAAAGTAATGATGACATGGCTCAAAGATGAAAGTGATGGATGGTCTATGCCCTATGTAGAAGTCCCAAACATGAAGACTCCTAGAAAACGTAAAAGAAGTTCATGACATCGCGAGAAAGAGTTCTTCAAGCAGTTGGTTGTCCCATCATCTCCACCTGAGGAGCTGCTGTAGGTCCCTAATTCAGAGGGAGCTTGGAAACAAGTTTCTTAGTAGAAACTTGGAAGCAAAATTCCTAAGTCAAGAGGGAGCTCAGGTACATTCCTTCCATAGGAATGAGTACATTCATTTATTGGAATAGATATGTCCTCCCTAATTAAGAGGGAGGGATAGACACGTCATTCTTGTCTTCACTTGGGAAGACATAATGGAGGATTGGGTAAACATCTGGCATCTGATGCTTTTTGAGGATGTATTAGGGCATCAAAGATAAGAGTAGTCGTTGAGGACTGATATTATTTGAGGATTGGGAATCCAAGATAAGAATAGTCCTTGTGGAACACACCCTGGGAACCAGGGTGGGGTATGTTCTGAGAGAGATAATAATGAGGGTGTCTAGACTCTATACATCATTGTTCTCGCCAACATTGTGCTCAAATCTTGTGGAGAGATAGAGATGTTAGTCAAGGCCTTGCTATGTGACAATGCTGGTTGATATGATGCTATACAAATGGGTTACCAATCCGACTCTTCTTATGAGAAATTCTTCAGATTGAGAATGACCAAGTACCATTATGAATACCTCCCTAATTAAGAGGGAGTGTTGAAAAGTGTAAATAGGTTCGGTCTTCATAATGACATGTAAATGTGATTTATGTAATTCATGTAAAGAAAAAAATAAAATTATGTTTGTAATGCTTGTCTCATGGGTTTCATGAGCAAGGAATTTTATTTTAGTAATGGCTCCCATTATGAGTTAGGATTGGTCATAAAGTCAAAGAGAATCAATGTCATGGATGAAGGACCCTTCTTGGGCATGTTACATTTTTTATGAGTCATTAGATAAATTTAAATAGCCCTCCGAGACCAAGCAATTTCTCCTCCTACAAGTCGGCTTCAAAGGATAATAATATCTTCATAAAAGGACATGTTGGTTCACCACATGTCATGTTGGCTAATTAGCATGGGAAAACTACTATTTATCGGCAACTCGGCCTAATTTCACAGCACATATTTTCGGTGAAGAAAGTTTGAAGAAAAACAGTGTGAAGGTGATCAAGAGGGATTCTAAGAACCAGTGAGGAGAGAGGAAGAAGTTGTGAAGTGTTTCAGTATTGTTTTAGGGACTATTTTGGGCTATGGATCTCTAGACATATGAAGTTTCAGACCTGTCTATTGCAGCAGGGAGTCCGAGAAGGTTACAAGCATCAAAAGGTAACCAAGTTGGGTGAAGGACAAGTCAAAGGGAAGCCAAATAAAAAAGGAAGAAGTCTCCTTCTAAAGAGAGGCTTGTTAAGTGTCTAAGGCAGTCAACTATACAATCAAGGGTTTCTGATTTGAAACCAAAAGTTGCAGACCTAAATCAATTGGTCGAAATTCTAAAGGCAAGTCGAGAAATAGAAGAACTAGTGAGGAGATAGGAAGAAGTTGTGAAGTGTTTCAGTATTGTTTTAGGGACTATTTTGGGCTATGGATCTCCACACATATGAAGTTTCAGACACATATGTTACAGAAGTCAAAGAAAGGTTACAAGCATCAAGAGCGCAACAAGTTAGGTGAAGGACAAGTTAAGGGAAGCCAAATAAAAAAAGGAAGAAGTCTCCCGCTTCTAAAGAGAGGCTTTGTTGAGGTATAAGGTAGTCAACTATACAATCAAGGGTTTCTGATTTGAAACCAAAAGTTGGAACCTAAATCAAGTGGTCGAAATTAAGAAGGCAAGTCGAGAAATAGAAGAAGCGAAAGGGGTTTGACTAGCGTTGACTCAAGGAAGAGGAAGAAGTCTTCGTGTCTTGGTCTTGGAGTGGCAAATAGGACAAGAGTCTTGGTCTTAGTATTCGTCAATTGGAATCTCTATAAGAAGAATTCGTTTTGGTTTTCCTCTCAAGTGGGAGAGGTTATGGCTCTCGTTGATAGCCTATATTTGGTGTTTCTTGTCTCTTTATGATTTATGCATTAGTAGCTGTTTGATGAATAAGAACACTAATAACCTAAGTAAAAGAAGATCCTAATCTAAAGAAGTAATAGGCACTCACAAGCAGTTACTAATAGAAGATAAATCACTAAATTGATATGCCCTAGATTTTTCAACACAGCCATCATCTAACACTGTGTCCTTTACCTTTTTTGAAGCAACTTGATCCGTATTTCAAAAAGACCCAAGATTTGAAATAACCATGGCCCCAAGAGCGGCTTTCACCTCCTTCAACCTCTTAAGCATGATGAATGAGGAAGCAAACCGAGTATCTGCAATCTTCAACAATGATAGATGTGTGTTCTTTATATATTGTAATTTGTGAGGGCATTGGTATGGTTTTGTACAAAATTTCGGATATGGCGTGCATCGTCAATAAGATTTCCAATCCATGTCACATCTGAAGCAATTGATTTAAGTGCTAAATTCAAGGAATGAACAATGCATGGTGTCCAAAATATTTGTGGATATTTAGTTTCCACAATCAAGCCAACGACTTTGCAAACAGGTGCATTATCTGTGACGATTTGCCCACAACATTCAACACCTACATCTTCAATAACTTTAATAAACAACTCACCCATATGTTGTGCATCCTTGTATTTTCCAAGAGCATCCACTGCTTTCAAGAAGACCGGGTCCATTTTGGGAATATACCATGAAATAGATGAGAGGATGGCTTGTTGTATTTGTCCATCCATTAGAAACAATACTGACACCAGATGAGATCCATGATGATTTAATAGGTTGTAGAATTTTATCCACCTCCTTCCTTGCCTTGAGCTTCTCTGAACTTGGAGGCACATACCCAATTGGAGCCACATCAACTAGAGCTCGACACATCTCAATAAACAAAGGCGATCGTGCAACATTAAAAGAAATGAAGTTGAGATAGAAAAATAATGCAATTGTAAGATCAACCTCATCTCGCTTCTCACACTGAAAAATCTTGTCCATTGGACCACAAGTTTGGGCTTCCCTCTTTTTTGTAGGCTGAATTTCAGCCCCACTCCCAAATCTACTACTAGTATTCCTCAATAATGGAAGAAGATCTTTATTTTTTCTAATTTTCTTGCTTGCTGCCACCACATTCCCCAAGCTAGCTGCATCCTCCCTTTCCAAATCCATTCTCTCTTTAGCACTGATTTTTTTCCATGCTCCAATTCCACAAGGAAGGTCCAACAAATGGCCCTTAACTCGAAAGTATGTGCTCTTAAATTCACCCTTGCAGAAATTACAAGACCAAAGCACATTCCCTCCCGCACCAACTTTTGGCTCTTGTTTCTTGGTTACATACTTCCAAAGAGGGTATTTTTTTAGTTGTGCTTGTTGTCTTGCTACAACAGCGTCATATGTGGGCTGAGAAGCACCTAAAGCTTCAGTCGAAGCACTTGGGGCACTATGACCAACAGATGCTCAAAAACTTGGAGGGTGGGGAGACCACGAAAAGCACCACTCGTGTCTTTCCTTTGACCTCTGCTGCCTTGGATGATTGAACCATTAATCTTCTTGCTGTTATAAAGTCTATAGGTGTAATAAAAATGACTTGCAAGCGCAAGTTTTAAGCTGCAACAGTCACCAAATCCTTCACCTACAAAAAAGACTATTAAACAATTATGAATATTGAACCACAATATGGTGAAAAGTTAAAAGTTAAAACCTAAAACACATGCCTTTTCTAACAGTACAAGACAATCTGATTTTGTTCGAGGAAGCTTCTGAAACAGGTATTAAACTTTAATCTGAATTTCAGAAATATTGAATACCAATTGGCAATTATGCTTGGCATGACTGAAATATGAACTGGCATTACCTGCTTTTATTAATTTAATTGTGTTTTAGGCTTTTTTTTTCATCCACCGGCTTCCTTTTTTAATAGAAGCCCCAAATCAGGACTGCAAGGAAACTTGGGGATGTTTTCCTTTGATTGCATTTAGTGACTCGAAAAACTTCATGTCTTCAGGTGTTTACTGTGGGAAATGATTTGTAGAATCAAGGTTGCACTGTTTCAGATTTCTTGATTTAAGCTGGGTAATCTATCCAACGATCAATCTTATGCACCTACTGGAAATAGTGCATTTACAGCGACAACTATGATGTATTTGTCTTGCACACAGTCAACTGATGAGGGAATTAACACATCCCAAGGGTATACAATGCATTTTGCATGCTTAGACAATTGTGAACAGATGTCAGGAAGATGAGGAGATAAGGAGATGATGATCCATTATAAGTTAAATTCGCTTTATTTAATTTGCACAAGTGCATGTTCATCTTGGAAGAGGATTTGTTGGGCTGCTGGGGTTGTTGTATTCCTGGAAAGGTGGCCATTTACAGCTACACAGAAGACAGTGCTAAGTTCAAACTTATCCTATCATTGATTTGTTGTTTCTTCCTTCAACCATCCTCAAGATCAACTGGCACATTCAAATTGAAACTTGGAGAAGCCTTGACTAGCACATCCAGATCAAGAACAAGAGGAGCCTCGACAGACAGATTCAGATTGTGAACAAGAGGAGCGCTCAGTCGTAGATTCAGATGAGGAACAAGAGGATCCTCTTCTAGCAGATTCAAACTGGGGATGACTTAGTGTTTGCTTCTTTGCTGCAGTATTAAACTGAGCTTCCTTATGTTCACTATGGATTTTTGTATTAATAGTTCTTTCCATCGTAATTTTCTTAATTTTCATATTTTCATGCTAGAAGATTGAATTACCTGAGCCCAGTAAAGACGTTGACTCCACATCTTTGTATTATTTGCAAGTATGGTTTGAGCTCTCATCTTTCTTATTTTTTCCTGTAATGTCCTTTCAAGAAACTGTATAACGGGGTGAGCTTCAATGCTTCTAGATGAAAACAAGAGGATATCATTGATGGGAAGTTCTGATCTGATAAACATGTATGATATTATCTGGACAGATTTACTCTGTTCGTTAACCTTCAACGTGATGCCTTGTTGTGTAACATTTTATGATCTTCCATATCAGTATTAGGGCAGTTGTTTCTTTCCAGGAAAAAAGTTCCTGCTCCTATTAAACTATCAAAGTTTTTGAGATCTCATAAAGTATCAGAAAGTTCAATCATTGCTACATTATTCTGTTGGTTCCTTTGGCAACTTGGCTCTATATACAATTGGTTCAGCAAAAAAAAATAGTTATCTGTTGCAGTTTGTTGCAGGTGAAAGAGGTATCAAGTTTGTCATGGGAAATAGGAGGGAATTCTATGGTGATGAATCGATAGTTGATGGTCCAACTATGAAGGATTGGTGTGGAGGTTGTGGTGCGTGGAGGTCCAAGGCCCCAAGCTCAACTGGTGCTGCAAATGTGCTCGGGACGGTCCTTCCAGAGTTGAATGGAAAGCTAAAGCCTAACTGGAATGGCTTTTCGTGTCCCAACACCTAATGTCTCAGTCGTGGATCTGACATGTCGGCTGTCGCCTTGCGAAACCAACATCTTACGATGATGTAAAATCAGCAATAAAGGCTGCATCTGAAGGGTCACTAAAAGGCATCCTTGGATACACTGATGAAGATGTCATTTTGAATGATTTCGTAGGTGATGCAAGGTCGAGTATCTTTGGTGCTAAGGGTCAGAACAAATAGTAATTTTGGCAAGGTTAGGGTTAGGCACCAAACAAACAGGAATGACGAAAATGCATACCTGGCTCCACGCAAACAATGACCACTGACCAGTGACTAAGTGAAGAAATAAAGAATCTCCAGCGAGACGACAATGACTCTAGCGAGCTTCGACGGAGAAAAACGACTGAGAAAATCGAAAAAATGAACCTTACGTGGGCTTTATGAGTGATTTTTCGTGGGACACGTGTCCAAAGAGGGAAAAATGCTAGGGCACGTTTTCTCCACGTCCGACACACGTGTTTCGTTTGGAGGACACGATCAAAATTTATTGAACACGTTTTAGGTTTTGGAGAACACAATCAAAACCGCGTTGGACACGTTTTAGGTCGTATTTCGTGTCCGACACATGAAATACGGGACACGTGACCCTAGGGGACGTGTCTTGTGACTTAGACGCTAGTCAATGCTTGTAAAAGTTGCAGTAGACTTCAGATTTGGTCCTCTAGGGAAGAAGAATCTTGTGTAATGATTGGAATTTGTCACTGAGATGCCAAATTAACATCATGCCTCATTAACGATACCTACCGAGGACTTCTAGCAATCCAAGTGCCTTTGTTCCTGCAAGGAACTCGACCAGAAGAGAATTGCAAGGTCACTCGTTTTAACCTTTGTTTAATGGTCAAGCTTCTTAAATTGAATAAATGAGAAGGTTGTCCTAAATTTTCTATCAACCAAGCGTATGCTGGGAGGTAAATTTTAGGGATGCAAATGCAAATGCTTCAATGATATTTCAATTGTAACAAGTTGCTTCAATAAAGGAAATGCCAATCCACTTATAATCAAGGTCACTCAAAACACAAGATTACATGCCTTACAACAATGATTTGATGAAGCAAATTTAAAATTACTCAATGAAACAATAGAAATGAAATATGACAATTAGATTTAGATGTTAGAAACAACAACTCAAATGCCTTTAGTTATTAGTGCTTCTTGAGATGTTCTTTACTTATATTATATGATGACAATCAAAGCAAGTGAGAATTATATGATGAAAGCACAATAAATGATAGCAGATGAGATTGCTAACAAAAGGATAGAAAGGCTACTTCATGTGAATCAAATAGCCAATGTGGTGATAGTAGCAATTAGACAAGAAGCACAACTCATTATTAGATCTAAGCTATGATGACAATGAAAATTCAACTAAACAAATGAGAGCAAGAAGAAAAGTTAGTAATTAAGTCTAAGACTAATGTAAGAGAAAGCTAAGCTAAAAAGATGAGAGATCCTCCCTTTTAAATAATTAATTATTTAAATGGGGACCCTAAGTTAAAGTGAATTAATTTAAACATGTGGGCGAGAATGTTCTAAGTGACGATGATCAAGTCTTTTCGAATCTTAGTCATCGATTAGAGATTAGATTACACTCGTTGATTCATCAACTGGAAAAGTATTCAAGGAAGGCTTGGGGTCAGTTGGAGAATGCACACAGGTAGCAACACTTGAGCTAAGTCGAAATTCTAGGGCGCAGTTTGCTGAGAGTTTCATAGTGAGCTTGCAGTGCAGTGAGGGGCAGTTTGGTAGTGTGATTTTTGATCCAAGGCCTAGAATACAAAAGCAGAGAGGCAGATCAATACCAGAGAGGCAACGCAGGCATAAGAGGGTGACGCAGAGCCAACAGGGTTCACACAGAGCCAACAAAGCTGATGCAAAGTCAGTAGGGTTCATGCAGAGGGGATGCAGAGCCAGAAAGGGCGACGCAATCACTCGTAGAGCTACGCTAGGGTTTTTGTGGGGCAGATCGGGCAACCATTCAGCGTTTTGATTTTTGAGTCGGGAAGGCTCACGAAGAGGGTGACACAACTCCTGGAGAAGGTGACGCAGTCCATCTTGCTATAGCCATCACTCAACAACACTTGGAGACTGCGCAGTCACCTGTGGGGTTTCTTCATCCAATTGTTGGATCAACCATAATATCTCTCTCTGGATAGAGGTACTTTTGTTGAGGATTTTCTCCATTGGGTGAGCCACATTGGCACCCTAGTTTGTATTCAGAAATCTGCTTAATAATAAAACCCTCAAGAGTTGTTGCACTGGTTTTCCCGCATTAGGTTTTTCCGGGGACATTTGTCCGAAAAATTTGTGTCCTTTGTCTGCATGGTTGCTTATTCTTTAGTACTTGATCTATATAATTGTGTAGGCTGCAGTTTATTTACTTCAATGTTTTCATGAATTATTCAGAAAATAACTTGTTAAGTTAAATAAACAAGTAGGAGAAGTAAATCAGATTAATTGCAATAGGATTTCTGTTTAGAGAATTCAGAAATCTTCACAGACATTTCTCAAAATATCATGACCTTGCAAGGAGAAAGGCCTAAGTTTTTAATAAATTTTGTAAAATTTATGTGATGAATTTGGAATTTTTTTTAAGCCTTAACCTCTTAAAAAATTTCGATAACCCTCCAAGGAAATGAGTTTCAGATCTGAGAAGGTTTTACGACCCTCCTTGAGCCCTTGGCTAGGAAAATGATACCTCCCAAAACTTGCAACTTTCTCACAAAAAATAACTCAAAACCTAGCCTTTTGGGGCTAACCTCTAGCAAAATTTTTTGATGGAGAAACCCTTCAAAAATCATGATTTTCTTTGCAAAAAATACCAAGGGTTTGCAAAAAATACCTTTCCAGATGATGTGCTTTCCTTGTCCAAGTCAAACCCAGTCAAACCTCTTCTAGTAGCACAACTTCGACCCCCAGTTGCAGAATTTCGGCCTCCACTGCAGACCTGAAATTTTTGGCCCTCCTGCAGTTGCTACTACCACACTTGTCAGCTTCATTTAGCCTTCCAAGGCTTCCACAGACCTTTGCCTAGATTTCTCTTTCTTCTGGAGCTTGTGGATGGCTTCTTGTGACCTTCACTTGACCTTCTTTCTTTCCCTTCTTCAAGATTGAACTTGTAGAAGAAAACCCTGCTACAACAACCCTAGCCTTCCTTCGCACGTGTGAGAGAGAAATAACCCAAAAACATGTCTTGTTTGTCCTCTTCCTTCTTTGCTGCCTTCTTCTTCTTCCTAGTTTGCTTGGATGAGTGAGTGATGAATGTGTTCCAAGGAGGTCAAGTTTCCTCTTTTATATAGGCTTCTCAAGGTTGGACGTGGCTTCTCAAATTAGGCTGACTTGCCAGCTGCCAGGCCGACTTGGTCTTGAAGGGTATTTTGACACTTTTAAGGAAGAAATAATTTTCTTTACAGGTTACAATGTGCCTTATGGGGTCTTCAAATTATGACAATAACCCTTTTGACTTCTTGACCTAAGACAATCCCTAGAAGCACTCAATAGGTGCTTGAACTATAAAATAAAAGACCTAGGGCATGAAACCCATGCTCCAAAAATAATAATAATAATAATTTTATTTCATTTTACAATATACAAGAATTAAAAGTACATTTCATATTTATGAAGACCGAACCTAGTTACACATTTTTCAACACTCCCTCTTAACTAGGGAGGTATTCACAAATGGTACATGGACATTCTCAATATGAAGAGATCTCATAAGAAGAGTCAGATTGGTAACCCATCTGTTTAGTATCATATCAACCAACATTGTCATATAACAAGTCCTTGACTAACAACTCTATCTCTCCACAAGATTAGAGTACAATGCTGGCGAGACCAATGATTTATAGACACCATCATCATTGTCTCTCAAGGTACATACCCCACCCGGGTGTTCACAAAGTATGCGTATGCCCTTCGTTGGACTATTCTTATCTTGGATAGCTAGTCGTCAAAGAATATCGATCCACGACTACTCTTATCTTGGATGCCCTACCTCATCCTCAAAGAGCATCAGATGCCAGATGCTTACCTGATCCTCCATTCTGTCTTCCTAAGTGAAGACAAGAATGATGTGCCTATCTCTCCCTCTCAACCAGGGAGGATACATCAACAAAACCAAGCTTGTCTCTCAAATATACAAGCTTCTTATTAGGAAGAGATTTTGTCAATATGTCAGCGACCTGCTCATCGGTGGAGATATATTGTAGCTACAACACACCATCTTGTACTAGCTTCCGAATGTAGTGGTACTTGTTGTTGATATGCTTCGTCTTACCATGAAACATCTCATCAAGTCCTTTCCAGACTTCTAGTCCCAAATAGTAGTGCATCAACCCTAGATCGTTCATGTCAAATTTAGCTGCGAGTTCCTTATTACATTCTTCAATTCAACCTTCCACACCTTTCAAGAGAAGATCACCCACATATAGAAGAATGATTACCGATTCTTCATTCCCAACCTTAATATAAAGGTTTGGATCAACATAATTCTTTGTGAAGACTAATATTTGTAGATATGCATCCATCCTAGCATACCATGCCCTTGGTGCTTGCTTGAGGTCATATAATGCCTTCAATCTGCAAACATATATCTTTCTATCTTTAACTTGAAATCCCAAGGGTTGCTCTATATAGGCTTCCTCATCAATTGTGCCATTCAGGAATGCAGTCTTGACATCCATTTGGTGGATGTTCCATCCCATCGATGCTGCCAAAGAGACCAATGAACAATTATTAGTACAACTTGCTATTGGAGCAAATGTCTCTGCATAGTCAATGCCTTCTTGTTGAGAGAAGCCCTAGCCACAAGTCTTGTTTTATATTTATCGATGCTTCCATCTTCAAGCCTAGGTACGTTCTCCCAATCTACATTCTTCATTATAGATTGATATTCTTCATTCATGGCATCCTTCCATTCTTGGTGATTGACAACTTCCTCAAAAGTGGATGGCTTTGCTTCTATTAGTTTTGTCATGTATGCTGCATTACCTAGAGTACCGTTTGGGCTTCTTGCTGTCCCTGAATGTACCTTGAACTGCTCCATGACCTTCTGCATCTAGTAGTGTAAACTTCAACCAATTAGGTCTTTTTCTAGTTTCGGGAATTACCATAGGTTGTATAGGTTCATAGGGATCTTCATCTTCATGCATTGATTTTTCTTCTTCCCTAGTAACTTGTTCTTTGAATACAGAAAGTTCTTCATCATAAGAGTCCATAGGGAGATCCTTTGATTTCTTGAATGCAATACTTTCTTCAAATAACACATCTCGACTGACTTTTATTCAACGTCCTTCCTTTATGTAGATCCTATAGGCCTTAGAAGAGTTACTATAGCTGAAAAATGTTCCCTTCATGCCTGATGGATCCAACTTCTTTCTCTTGTCCTTAGGTATATGAATATAGACAGGACAACCAAAAATTCAAAGATGATCCACGGTTGGTTTCTTCCCAGTGAACACTTCTTCGAGAGTTTTGCTATCTAGTGACCTGTGGGAACTTTGATTTTGTATGTAGACAACTGTCTTCATAGCTTCACCCCATACAAATTTCGGTAAATCTTGATCATGTAGCATAGCTTTTACACTTTCTTCAATGGATCGATTCTTTCGTTTTGCAACTCCATTTTGTTCGGGATTATATGGGACTAATAGTTCGTTCTTAATCCTAGACTCCTTACAGAAGGCTATGATTTCGTTGGATGTGTATTCTCCTCCATTATTAGATCTCAATATCTTGATTCTTCTTTCTGGAAGGTTTTCTACTTCAATTTTGAATTCTTGAAATTTGGTAAATACTTCATCCTTGGATTTCATTAAGTAAACCCAAGTTTTCCTTGAATGGTCATCTATAAATATGACATAATATAGATGACCTCCAAGTAATTTTGGAGTCATAGGACCACAAACATCGGAATGAATAAGATCCAAGATTCCTTTTGACCTTGAAGCAGTGCTTCCAAATGGTCTGTTGGTGTTCTTGTCCAATGCACATCCCTTGCATACTCCTTTGTGATCCTCTTTTATTTCGAGGATTCCATCTACTATATAATTCAGGATTGGGAGAATTTTGAAATGGAGATGACCGAATCTTCTGTGCCAAAGTTCACAAGTGCTGATTTCAATATGAACTAGAACTTGGGCAAGTGGAGATAACAACCTGTAAAGTCTTCCTTCACGAATCCCAATCACTATAACATTTTTTATGCTTGAGGTTTTACTCCATACTACAAATTTTCCATTAATAAAAGCCACTCTATCACCTTTATCTTCTAGACTTGAAATGGAAAGTAAGTTCTTATGCAAACCTCGAACAAATAGGATGTTTTTGAGATAAATATTGCCTCCACTCTCCAATTCTATCGAGGTTGATCCAATTCCTCTCATGGGATAGCTCTTATTATCACCAAGCTCCATGGAGTAAGAAGAATTTCCGTTTGACAATGTTTTTAGTTGCTTGTGATGACCGGTCATGTGTCTTGATGCTCCACTATCAATCACCCAAATGCTTTCATCTTGAAATGTGCCAGTGAGTGCTGAGAAGAGGCCTTCATCCTTTGTCATGATTACTTCCTTCTTTGGAGTAAATAGGAGATTCCATTCTTCTTTGATACCCATCCTCAGATGACTTGCCACCTTTGAACACTTCTTTAGAAACTTCTTCAATGTAGTAGAGATCTTCATAATGCCCTCTACCAACCTTAGCTCTGCTACCATGTTTAGAAATCTATAGGGCAATGATTAGAGTGATTTCTCTTTCTATGATAAATGCTTGTGATGTATTTTTACTTTTTCTTACTTATTATCCTCTTCACTTCTTATTATTATGTTTGTATATCATCAAACAACTACCAAAAACAAGAAGAACAAGAACACAAAATATTGGCTGCAAGCCAGGGTCAAAACCTCTCCACTTTAGAGGAAACTCGTAAATCTCCTCTTCCTTATAGATCCTTTAATTGATGAATTCCAAGACCTCTAGACCAAAACCAAAACAATCCAAGACCAAGTCCCACCTTTCTGGATGATATGCTTTCATTGTCCAAGTCAAACCCAGTCAAATCTCTTCCAGGAGCACAACTTCGACCCCTAGCTGCAGAATTTCGCCCTCCACTGCAGCCCTGAAATTTTTGGCCCTCCTGCAGTTGCTGCTGCCACACGTGTGAGCTTCGTTTAGCCTTCCAAGGCTTCCTTAGACCTTTGATTGGATTTCTCTTCTTTTTGGAGCTTGTGGATGGCTTGTGACCTTCGCTTGACCTTCTTTCCTTCCCTTCTTCAAGATTGAACTTGTAGAAGAAAACCCTAGATCTATCGTAGAAACCCTAGCCTTCCTTCGCACGTGTGAGAGAGAAATAGCCCAAAAACAAGTCTTCTTTGTCCTCTTCCTTCTTTGCTGCCATCTTCTTCTTCCTAGTTCACTTTGATGAGTGAGTGATGAATGTGTTTCAAGGAGGTCGAGTTTCCTCCTTTATATAGTCTTCTCAAGGGTGGATGTGGCTCCTCAAATTAGCCTAACTTGCCAGCTGCCAGGCCGACTTGGTCTTGAAGGGTATTTTGACACTTTTAAGGACAAAAGTAATTTTCTTTACAAGTTACAGTGTGCTTGATGGGGTCTTCAACTTATGACAATGAATCTTTTGACTTCTTGACCTAGGTCAAACCCTAGAAACAATCAATGGGCGCTTGACCTATAAGATAAAAGACCTTCAGCATGAAACCCATGCTCCAAAAATAACAATAAGAATGTTCTTTGATTTTACAATATGTTGATTTTTGGGTAGCATCGGATGTGCTCTAGCACCGAAACTTTGTGGAGGGGCTAGAACACATGAGATCTCCAAGATCCAGAAATCGTTTGGAGAAATTCCACTCGGAGCTTAAGTTATTCAAATAATTAATTATCTTAATGGAGACCCTAAGTCTAACTTAGGAAATTAAATAATTAAAGTGAATAAATTTAACATGTGGGTGAGAATGTTCTAAGTGACAAGGATTAAGTCTTTTCTAATCTTAGTCGTTGATTAGAGATTAGATCACGACCGTTTAATGGTCAACAAGAAAAGTATTAAAGGAAGGCTTGGGGTCAGTTGGAGAATACACACAGAATGGCAGCACTTGAGCTAAGTCGAAATTCTGGGGTGCAATTTGCTGAGAATTTTCGAGTGAGCTTGCAGTGCAGCGAGGGGCAGTTCGGTAGTGGGATTTCTGATCCAAGGCCGAAAATACAATAGCAGAGAGCCAGATAAGCGCCAAAAAGACAACGCAGGCCTAAGAGGGGTGGCGCAGGCTTAGGAGGGGTGACGCATGCCCAGCCATGCTCACGCAGAGCCAGCACAAAGGCTCACGCAGGCCCAGAGGGGTGACGCAGGCCTAGAGGAGCTGACGCAGTGTCGAAGGGGCAGCGTTGGGGTTTCAGTGGGCCAGATCGGGCTCGTATTCAGCGGATCGGAAAGGGTGATGCAACGACACTAAAGGGTGACACAGTCTCAGTGCAGAGCTTGCTTGGGACTGCGTAGGCACCTGTGGGGTTCTTCATTCTGAGCTAAATCAACCATAATATTTGTCTCCAGAGATAGAGGTACTTCTATTGGGATTTTCTCTGTTGGGTAATCCACTACTAGTACCCTAGTTTGTATTCAAAAATCTGCATAATAATAAAAACCTAAAGAGCTGCTGCACTGGTTTTCTCGCATTGGGTTTTTTCGGGGATATATGTCCCAAAAATCTTGTGTGTCCTTTGTTGAATGTGCTTATTTCTTCAGTACTTGATCTATATAATTGTGTAGGAAACAATGTATTTACTTTGATGTTTTTCTTGTATTATTCAGAAAAATAACTTGTTAAGTTAATAAAACAAGTAGGAGAAGTAAATCAAATCACTGCTATATGATTTCTGTTTAGTAAATTCAGAAATTTTCACACAATATACAAAAATCAAAAGTACATTTCATATTTATGAAGACCTAACCTAGTTACACATTTTTCAACACTAAAGGGCTTGCAACTAGGTCCACTAGTGCCAAGAAAGCTTGCGACTAGGTTAAAAATGCTCAATAAAAGTATTCAAGCCACAAATAGTTTTCTTTTTCTTTTCTTTTTTTAAATTAAAACCCTTCCTTTTAAGAGGCTAGAGAGGTCCCATGCTTGCGACCCTGGAGAGAGAGGGTTTGGAAGCTAGACGACCCTCACAAAATGTTTTGTTGCACTAAAACCCTAGCCGTCTAGGCTAGGTGAGGGTTTGTTCTGCAAAAAAAATCGATTTCCTTTTGATCTTTGAGACAAATCCACCTCCAAATAAATCCAAAAGGAAACTCTTATCCTTCTCTTCAGATATGTAAGGAATTAAAGAAGAAATACCCCAAATCGATATATACAAGATGAGCAAAATATATACATGGGTTAGAGTACAAAAATATATACAAGATCTATTTACAAAAATACAATATCTAGCTTGAAGGAATAAGAGTTCCTTGGTTAGCAAATAATGGCTCTCAATAGTAGATCTATTCAGTTAAAGCACAAATAGATATAGAGAGATAAATGAGATAAAAATATTTAGATGGGCAATAGCGAAGAAACCCTGCCAAATAATTCGTTAGATAAGTCTTTGTAACCAAACAAGGTAGGCTCTTCAATTTCTATGACTTGGGAGTTCACTAGTCCCACCAATGATGCTCCCTAATGCCCAAGATTTGAATCATAGATGATCTCTACACACTTAAGATAAAATTGTTAGATTACAAAGGGTTAGATAATACAATAAATCAAAATATCTATAGATACCTACTAGATTGATTAAATTTAAAATATTTCTCTAACCCAATAACTAATGTAAGATACCTGTGCAAATAGTTATTCCACAACTGGTTAGTGAAATAACAATTACTGAATTTAAACCTAGTAGAGCATTAAGAACAATATTCAGAAAGAATTTACCATATAGAATAGAAGAGGAACACCACCACGAAAAAACCCCAAAGACTTCTTTATTATTCCAAAAAAAATATTACAGAGCAACAAAGCTTGACTTAGAGCTCGATTACAAATTTCAGGATGATATGGTGAGGAGCAAGAGCTTCCTTATATAGAAAATGAGAGAGCTAGAACCCCCCAAGTGGAAAAAATGGTTGGCTTGACTTGATACATGGCTAGATGCTTCCAAAGAAATTTGATCCCTTGATTTGCTGCACAGATCCAGAGGAAAAAATTGTTGGCCTTGATGGATGAGCTGGATGGACCATTATTTGACTCTGGAGTGGTTTTGGAACCTGGGATATGTTCAAAAATATTTTCCTTGAAATTTTCTCATTCAAAATAACTAATTGGACCAAAAAGATTCGATTTCCTTGAAAACATACTTTTCTTCTGGCCCAACGAAATTTCTTGTGGGATTTTGACTGCCTTGGATATGTGACTTTTCTCATTTTTTGATTTGTTTCTTTTTTGGAAAGTCCTCATCTATTTTTACTAATTTTTCCTCTTGGAGAGAATTTTATTTACTCATTTTAATATTTTAACCAATTTCTGGCTAATTATTTTGCCATTTTTTGTCAGAAAAATAAAAATAATGAATCTAGAGGGGTTTAAACGTGTGTCTAGATAGAAATTTTAGGAGTTGAAGGGTAAATTTAAGTACTCATATCTCTTGTAACCTCTATAGACAACACTTTTTACATCTTTCCATCAAATATTACATAGAAATCCCGTCTAGAAGGGGAATTTTGACAATTAAAATTTGATCTCTAGACACAACGAAATTTTGTGAGACTTTACACATGATCTAGTATGATAATTTATGTCGAATCTATACACTAGGACTCACATAAGACTTCACCATCAAGAACCACTCTAGCTTTGGGGTATATTTGGGAGAAAAAACTCTACTAATTATTAAGTGTTGAAAAACACAAATAATTAGCCAAGGAAAAAAAAATCTCTGGTAAAAATCTTAAGCTTACCTAGATGTTTTACATGGATTTATAAACATACTATCAGTTTTACATGATGGCCCACAGGGTTGCGGAATTTGGATTACAACCGAAGCCCAAAAGCTACATGATGTTGATGAAGTTTGAAATTTTTTTGACTGCTCTAAACTGTACTCTGCTCATGGGGTAGTTGACACTTGGGTGGTCAACAGGTCCATAGGCTGGTACACAGATCCCAAATTAGTATCACATATCTCAATGTAGTATCAAGGATCCCAATGTAGTGTCACAGGTCCTAGTGTTAGTATACAAAATATTGAGGCATAATACACATGTCTCAAGGCATAGATGCAACTCTCAATGCAAATACACAAATCCCAATGCAAGGCACCTACCCATAGTGATGAGTTAAGCCTCAATATACAAGTTATTAAGAAGTGTACACCAAGCGATCTCTTCTAGTAACATAATAACATTAGTTTAATTTTAGAATTTGCCTAAGTTTGACCATGGTGGGACGAACTTTACTTCTATAATCTATTACATGTTACAACTTCTAGGACGAAGAGGTGTTTTCTAGATCATTTAGTTAGGAGTATGTGCAATGATAGGTGGTATGACATAGTTAGGTAGCTTCATGAGTTGACTTATTGTTAATCCTCAGATTTTCTCCTTACAACTGAGGGTTAAGAGCTAGCCAATTTTCATCAGCATAGTGTTTGAACTTTGGAGTCAACTATCATAGTTTCCACACAGATTAGAGATGATTTTCCTAGAGATCAGATACAATATTTTTTAGTGATTTGAGCCCATTTCAAAGTCAAAGACATTTCACAGATATCTTCATCAGTTTTCAGGAGATTACTATTTTTAGTAGTTGGAGTTCCAAGGCTTTCATATCATAGTTGATCGCATATTTGAGATCCTTGCAAGCTCACAATTATGATGAGCTATTTTTGGGCAACATGTGAGACACTACTATTTTTAGCAATGGGGGTTCTAGGGCTAGCATGGTGATTCTTAGCACATATTTTGATTCTTTGCAGAAAATTGGATCCAATGAGTCTAATTTCATTGACATGTGAGGAATTTCTGTTTTTAGCAATGACTATTTTTAGGCATGCTATTTTAGTAGTGTTTCCCTAGTACTAGATATTTTTTATCTTTTCCTTTTTTAAAGGGTACTGCTATTTTTAGCGTGTCTATTTATAGTGGGTAGTTTCCATGCAGTGTGGCAAGTTGCAACAGTTGGTAGTCACATGGTTATGATGTGGCAAATACATTATCCCATCTTCAGGCGCCTTGTTGGACTGAAGTTCACTCAACCTTATTCATGTTCAGTTCAGTTCGATTCAATTTCCATCAGTTTTGTTCGATTCAGTTCACTTTGCTTCAGTTCAATTTAGTTTAGTTTAGTTCCATTTACTGCGCATGAGCTTGCATGAGGTTACTTTGTTCAACTTGAGTGAATTATCCTTAGTTAGGTGGAGAGAGCGCATGGCTTTTGTTCACTTCACTCCACCTCTTATGCTGATTTGCAGATTTTTAGTGCATGACAAACTAGGGATTACCCCTGCTCCCCCCCTCCCCAATGGGATGGGAAAGGTACCAATCCAAATGGAGAGGCAATCAACTAGTGACCATTGGGTTGATTTTCTATTAGTTATCTCTTCATTTTTATGCTACAGGTTTTGAAGTCAACACTTTCATGTACTGCAGATTTGAGTGGTAACGCTTACATAGCTAAACATAAGGGTTTTAAAGATGTTCATTCATATGAGTGCTTTTAAGATGAGGAGGTATTTTCAGCATTGAGTTACCATTTCCTTGCCATCATTTCATACTACCCCTTTTCTTTAGATATGCGTTGTTAAGCATGGGACTTCGGGCATTGACCTCATAGTGAGGTGGCAGAATACAAGCTTTATTATTTGACTTATACCTTTTTTGCTTTATCCTTGAGCTTATAGCTCCTAGGTTGATGCTTTCCTCACGGTTCTATTAAAGATAGACCTGGATGTATAAAATATGACAAGACAACCATGAGCGTGAAAATGAAATAACTTGGAAGATGGGAAGTGTTAAGTATGGTTTGGGATATGGATACACTACTCTTACCTAGGTCACTAGTGGTACAACTTGACTTAAAAGTTGATGACACTTATCTTAAGGGAAAAATGTCCTTCATAGTATGATGAGGCAAATAATAAAATTGTGTTATAAAGTGTTATTAGATCACACTTTGTGTGTACCACAATCACAACCATATAAGAAACTATATCAACATGTCTAATCAGGAAGTCCGCACATGAAATCATAGTAGAGCACTAAAGTGAAGCAACTAACCAAAGTTCCATGATCATATGAATGAAGCATAGTGTACTATTTGCGTGTGTATGAACCATCTAAGGTGTATGTGATAAGGAGAGTTGATATACCGTAAATGAGTCAAATGAGGTCGACTGGGCAAGTCAATTGTGAGGCCATCATGTAGTGAAAAGACTAGAGGATGCCATGAATCTGAGCTTTGAATGAATGACCGAGAATGCTAATGTCGGACGTGATCTAGAACACCTCATCACCGAAAGGGTAGGATTGGTACTACTTTTCAATATGTGATCACAATCTCCTCATACCATGTGAGGGGGCAATAGGACCTTAATGCTGTCCAGGAAGACAGATGTTTTATAAACTGATATGCTTTGGCAAGATAACAGTTCTAAACAAGTGACTAGAAACTTAGAATAGAAAGATTTCGATGTATGACTCTATACCATAGAGTCAATTCTACGCGTAAAGAAAATATACAAAGAAGATATGATGAGCAACTTTGAGCAAAATAAGAACATTACTATGACAGATAAAAAACAGGCTCTTGTTCTTGTCCGGGTTTATGATGCTTTTGCTCATTATTCATCATTGTTATGCTTACTTATGAATAGAATGATAAATATAACTAATTCCATAGATTGTAATTTTTATTCTCTGGCATTAACACGCTGCAGAGTTGGGTAAATAGGTAGCTTGATTAAATGTTTTAACATGCAATCAACTTCAGAAATGCAAGGACTGAAATTATTTTGGGAAGAAAAGCAGGCTGCAGCCGTTTATGAGATTATGTCATTGCAATTCTTATGATTCTTAATATGAGAATAGAAAAATATATGCTCAACCCTTTTAAGCTTTTACTGATTACAACCTTCATTATACACTGAAAATGTATCTATCCTTTATTACCTATCTAAGCATACATGTCTTTCTCTAATATTTTGGACACGCCGAAATTGACATATGCTCTGCATTATTAAGTAGGTTGTTTTTATTGAACAGGCTAGATGACATTGACTTGCCACCAGTGGAGCCAGTTGTAACCAGTCATTCTAGTCCAATAGCGATTTCCCTTGCAAAGCATCTCAATTCTGTTGGATCTAAATTATATGGAGCTTTTTGGTGTTCTCACTGTTTTGAGCAGAAACAGGTAACCTAATGCATCATAAAGTTATTTATTCAATCTTAGTTAATGTTGTAGGCTTGTAACATCAACAATAAAAGGATTTGTTGGCTTTATTATTAGTTATCACAAGTTATTATCAACTGTTGAAGTATACTTATCTGTTACCATATTTCAGTTTTTGAGTTTACCCGTAGTTCCTTCAACTTCATATGTACTTTAAAGGGGCGATTAACTATATAACTTTGAAAAACTGCCTTTTATTATGTAATTAAGCTCATATTTGTTACCTATGATGTATGTGCCAGATAATTGAATAAGCATAAAAAGCAATGTCACATTTATCATTATCGGCAATTTATCGCCGAAGGGTTTGAAATTTAAATTATTGGCAACATCGGGGAAAATATTGGAAATTATCTGGAATTTTAAAAAATTACAAAAATAATAATTCTTTTTCAAATTTTCAACTTCTAAAGCAACACCAATGTGAAAATTCCTTAAACTGTAGTAACTGGATATTATTCTCCTAATTGAATGCAGTTTATTTGTCTTCTGTTAAGTATTAATGGAAAATAACAAATAATTCACTCATGCATTCTTCACAATAAAATAGACACTGTTCTTTTTGGACAATTGTCCCTAGAAAAACCTTGACGGAAAAATTAGTGCAACAGATGAGGATTTTATTATTATACAACAAAATTAGAGAATTACAACTACTAGCCTTCTTGGCTTAGCTCCGATAATTTATCTCACTTGGAAATATAATGAGAAAATTCTTTTCCCTCAGCAAATCGATTTGGGCTCTCCTTGGCCACTCGCATTACTCCTTGGCACTCGCACCACTGTCCAGAAATGCGCACTGCAGCTTTTGGGAATTTTGTGCTGCCCTGGAACCATAGTATTAAAAACTGGTCGGCTTGAACCAGAAACCGGTCAAACCGGTTGGTTCATTAGCTGACCGGGTCAAACCGGTAGAAAAACTAGGTTCAACCCTTCTCTTCGCCAAAAAAACTGGTCCAACCGGTGCTAACTGGTCGGTTTAGGATGGAACCGGCCGGTTTATGGTCAAACCGGCTGGTTCCATCCTAAATCGGCCGGTTCATTGCTCGACCAACTATGGACCCCACATAAATTTTGAGTTTTGGAGCTTTTTTGAGGGAAATTTAGGGTTGTTTTCCTCCAAAAATATCCCCTCTAAGAAAAGCATGCCTACTCTCTCATTTTCCTGACACATCTTGTTGGCAATTAATGGTAATGTTAAATTCTTAAAGTAAAAGTGACATTTCCTTCCTTTTACTTAAATTTTTAACATTACCAGGAAATGACTTAGGATGTTTAAGAGTGGTTTCGACTTCATTGGATTTCATATGGAGAAACTAGAATTTTAGACTTCACTCAAAATTCAACAGACTTAATGGTTTTCAAGGTTTCATGGTTTGGGGTTTGCAATGTTTCCATTTGATTCTATCATGTGTAAGAGTATGAGATTGGCATTCGATCAAGAGCATGAAGTCCTTTAAGAACCTTGATGTTGGTGACATTGATTGTTGAACTTTGTTGATGTTGGTGGTATTGTTTGTTGAACTCCCCTACCGTGGCCTTAACAAGAATGTACCCTTCACTAAAGGAAAACAACTGCTTAGGCATGTTGATATTTTTCTACTGCATTTTAAGGTTGAGGAGATGAACCCTTCACTCAATATTGTTTGTTGAACTCCCCTACCGTGGCCTTAACAAGAATGTACCCTTCACTAAAGGAAAACAACTGGTTAGGCATGTTGATATTTTTCTACTGCATTTTAAGGTTGAGGAGATGAACCCTTCACTCAAACCAAAATCATTGGTTAGGCATGTTAAACTTTTTCAATTTCTATCATGTTATAAGGTTGAGCAATCCAATTTTGAATACTTTGAGCTAGATGATGTTTATGTATCTCTTGTTGATGATCCCATTTCTAGTAGCGATGAATCAATGATGAGTTTCATGAGAGACCATGTTGCTCAGTGATTTGTGGTTTTGATGTCGATTTTTGCTACTGCTACTACTAAAGTTGTAGAGGAGTTTTAGGAGTCCTCAAACTCTGAGCCATATTATTTATGTAGCTCATGTTGATGATCCCTTGTCTAGTAGTGGTGATGATTTTGATCATGATGAGGAGTGATCATGCTGTTGATCACTAATATGTAGTCTTGTATTAGGCCAATGGCCTCATAGCTTGTAGCATTGTTTTTGGACTTTATGGGCCATTTGGAGCCTCATTGCTTATGTATTTTTCGATGATATGTATTGCACTCAGTGCCATTTTGATATATTGACCTTTACATGGTATATAAAAGAGCAAACTTCACATATTTTGTCTCTATTGGCTTGGAATCATGGTTGCAAATCTTAAAAATAGTTTTTTTTATTAAAAAATAATTATTTAATGTATTTTTTTAAAAACCGATTCGTTTAGACCTGACAGTACCGGTTAGACCCGTTCCAGTCTGGTTACCGGTTCATTAGGTCCACAGGTCCGGTCACCGGTTCCGGCTAATACTATGCCTGGAACCTCCTCCAGTCAAGTCGTCTTGCCTCCCTTTGGCTCAGGAAACGATTCACTTTGCCTCCCGGGAATAGTTCTGAGAACTAGATACTGAAATGATGCCCCTTTCGGCAACTCGCACTGGCAATTTGGGCAACACACACTGCAGACTATGGCTTCCTTTACTAGATAATTCAGCCTCTTATCTTGACTCTGGATCACTGGAAAACCTCCTGAGCATTTCTTTGGAAATTCTCACTACTGCAAACCCCTGCTACTATATCTCCCTTGGCTCAAACTTCCACCCTGCTGAATACTGTGAATTGAATGATTTGAACTGCCTTGCTCACTTGATGTGTCTTCTCTAATCCCTTCGACCTGCTCTTATAATCTCTCGCTAGAGCTTCAACGACCAAGATCTAATCATGATCGATGGCTCTGATCACCTTAGACTTTGTCAAGTCACTTTTCTGGAAGTTTCTAGAGAAAAATCGATTTCCTCAATTAATACCTATTAATTAATCAATTTTCTTAAGTTAGATTTAGGAACTTTTTAATTGTTCATCAATTAATTTAATTGAAAGGTTTCTAAGTGTTTTCTCTTGAAACCTTTTTTGGGTTTTTGAGATCTCTTGTTCCTCAGCCTCTTTGACACCTTAGAGACTAGAGTACCTATTCGATGCTACTCCAAAAATCAACGCTCCCTCTTAGCGGGGAAGGTGTTCTCCACTATACCCATCTGTTCTCTGAAATAGACAAACTTGGATCTTCATAAAGCCTTTGTGAGTATATCAACCACATGCTGGTATGTGGGAACATGTTGTAGTCGAACTGATGCATGCTGCTAGTGTCTGACATATTTTACACCTGCTTTCTTCACATCTTCAAACTGTTTTATCTCACTATCACTAGAAATCAATGTGCAGAATAGTACTCTGGAAAACACTGTCCACCATGCTTTTGCGCACACTCTGATGTCGCACTGCTGATGCCTTTATGCTTCTACAACCATTGCAACTGTGCATCGATCTGCTCAAAACCTGAAAATCTAGCTCCCATAGGGCCGCTCCCTTTGAAGCTAGACTCCCTCTGAGTCTCAAACTCTCTCTGATCTACTATGTTACCGCAACTGGCTCTGTACTCATCTTTTGAGTCTTTGACTGCAACTAGCTCTGCATTGTCTACTGGGCACTTGACTATGCCAAACTAGCTCTCAAGTAACTGACTTCAATTAGCTTTGCACTGTTTCTCAAGTATTTGACTGCACTTTGCTGACACTTTCGACCCTCCTGCTACTGAAAAAACATGGGCTCCGATAGAAAAGGTATTGATCCATGTGAAGAATGTACAACAATTGGATCTGTGTAGCAACAAAACTTGTACGCTTGTTGACTTAAATAGTAAAAATACACGAGGTATTGTAATAATAATATATTATATAAAAAATATATGATAAGATGATTGAAAGTTACAATGAGGCCCTGCTTATATACCCATGCAGGTGCCTTTTCACGAATGGGCATGTCTTTTAGACATGCCCTTTCATTAACCTAATGACTATTTTACATAATCCCTATTTAACTATTAATGACTATATTAATTAAATTTGTTATGAATTATATTCATAACATTGCCTTCTTCTCGAAAAGCTTTGTCCTCAAAGCTTAATTTTTCGACAATTTTCTTGTTTGCGACGTCACTGATACCTTCTTCGTATATTTCACTTGTACACTCTTCTATATCCTTTTTTATTTTATTTAACTAATTAAATAATAATTTTAATTAATTAAATTAAAAATATTATTATTATTATTATTTTAAATTATATAATTACAAAATATATATAATATATAATTGTAATTATATAAATTTTAATAACTTGAAACTGAAGTTATGTATATCGAATCGAACAACACACAAGTCGTTACCGTTCGAGTGAACCCTCATGAATAAAAACCCATCGTTACACCGTTTCGATCCGTCCTTACAAATTTAACCTCGAAACGTTACACTGTTACCAAATTTGATTGTTGACCCTGTTTATTTTTTAGGCGGCCGCGGCAAGGAATTTAATCCACTTTACAATACATTATTCATTAGTGATTTGCAATAGAAATGTCGTGCTTTCTGAACTCGAAAGCACAAGCGAAATCACGTTCATTTCTGGAATCAATATAGGCAAAGTTAATGAGGCCTTTTCGAGCTTTTAGCACGTCCCCGGCAAGTACATCGACAACGAGCACTAGTGAATCCAGAGATCTACCTCAGTAGCACGGGTCACCGGAACAGTTTAATTGCCTGGAAGAGTCAGCCCAATGGATTTCTTGGACACTATGGTTGACAGGTGACGGCGGACTGTGACAGTGGAGGCGGCAATGCGAATCAACCGGTAACGCGACAGTGACTGCGTAATATTCAAGGTTTGGATAGTGCATTTTCTGGTCATTCTCGAACTCCTTGAAATCTCGTTCGATTAGAATGTTGTTGAGACCTTCTTCCATTGACTTCAGCCGCTTGTAGAACAGCACGTTGGCTTCACCTGGACTGCACAGATGCTGCGGCAGATTTGTCAGCTCCGTCTGTCGTTCCGAGAGCGTGGATTCGATTTTCTTCACAATCCCGGTAGAAATTTGTTGTTGCTTCTCCCTTGAATTTGCATCAATTTCTGGGCCAAAACAGGGATCCCCACTATGGACTTGTCGAACCTTTTGAGCTTTGGGTGGCTCTCGAACAATACCTTCTCATTCTTCTTCGCCTGCTCATTGGTTTCGTCGCCGACACGGTTAATGACGTAGACATACCCGAGGCGTATGTCCACAACGTTCATAGTCACCTTCTCCAAAAGCTCAATAGCTTATATTTAAGTTGTTGTAGTTAAAAAGCTCGTAGTTGGATCTTGGGTCGTAAAGGTCGGTCCGCCTACTCGGTGTGCACCTGCCCTTGCGTCCCTTTTTTCGGCGGCGTGCTCCTGGCCTTAATTGGCTGGGTCGCGGCTCTGGCACTGTTACTTTGAAAAAATTAGAGTGCTCAAAGCAAGCTTATGCTCTGATACCATTGTAGCAACAAAACTTGTACATTTATTGACTTAAATAGTAAAAATACACGAGGTATTGTAATAATAATATATTATATAAAAAATGTATGATAAGATGATTGAAAGTTACAATGAGGCCCTGCTTATATACCGATGCAGGTGCCTTTTCACGAATGGGCATGTCTTTTAGACATGCGCCTTCATTAACCTAATGACTATTTTACATAATCCCTTTTTAACTATTAATGACTATATTAATTAAATTTGTTATGAATTATATTCATAACAATCTGATATAGTAATCAAGTCCTCCATGGCTATATCTAGACCTCCTACTGCTCCTATCATGGATCTTGCCCTGTCTGGCATATTGGATTATCTTACTCCTCCATATAAGGATAATGCTGCAAATACAATGAACTCATCCTCTAACCTGGCAGAGAAGTCATCAATCTCCGTTGATGTTGCGGTATGCTTCCCCTTCTTGTCCTTCTTCCTCTTCAGACACTAGGTGACATAGTGACCGAACTCACCACATCCAAAGCACTTGACCTTCAACATGTCCTTTTTCTTCTTCTCTCCTTTTGGGTCTTGTCCCTGAATGGGACCTTTTTTCGCTTTTCCCTTTCCTACAAGGGCTACGTTCTCCTCCTCCTCCTTCTCGACCTTCGGTCCCTTGCTGCTACTGCTAGTAGGGCCATCAATGTCGCTGAGCCTCAACTCCTCTAGAGTGAAGTCACTCCATAGTCGCTCCCAACGTGGAAGTGTGTCTCGCCTATAAATTACTTGGACGAATGTACGCTACTCCTTGGAGAACCCATTGAGTGTCGTGCACACCAACTCACTATCAGATGGTTTCTATCCTTCAACTGCAAGTTCATCTCAGACATCTTGAATCCTGGTGAGATAGAAAGTAAATTTCTCACCCTTCTGCATCTTAATTATTCTCAAGTTCTCCTTTAAAATCATTTTCCGATTCCCAGAGGAATCCTCGTACAACTTCACGACATCCCACATGTCCTTAATTGTATTCTTGTCTGCAATATGTGAGACTATATGATCCCGAATGGAGAAATAAATTGAGAGATCTCCTACTTCTTTTTGACAACTAACTCGACTTTCTTCCTGCCCTCACACTCCCTCTAGAAATGTGCAAATCTGCAATTGGACAATTCGTACTTTCCTTCGGTGTCCTTCCTGGAACTCGCACTGCTTACTATTCCTCATCTAGGAAACTCGCTCTACCTCTGAATGTCCTTCTTCAGTATTGGCACACGCACTACTTGTTGGTCAATAATTGTCATTGATGAAATATTGTAAGGGCTCTCCTAGTAAATGTCTCCATGAAGCCATTCTGTCCTACCTCCAATTCTGCATTATTTGATGACTAGTCACATTAAAAAATGTTTTACACTACTCTTGAGGCAAGCTCTCAATATGATTCCTATACCATCTTTTAGAACATAATTTTTCCTTTCCAACGAGCCCTCGCACGCCTCAAAATTCCTGGTGGTTAGGGAGAAATTGAATTTTTAAGTCAAGAGGTATATATTCATTTATTGAGCTGACCTCACTTTGCCCCTCATGTTGGTCTGTCTATAGGAGACATATCCCTTCACGTTGGCACTAAAAATCACTATACATACTTTGTTCGGACTTAATTTCTCCATTATCCACTCGGTCATCCATTACAGAGAACCTAAAGAGAGGGAGCATAAATCTAAGGAGAATAAGAAAACGTTTGATGGTTCTGGGTTGATGAAACGAAATTAACACCTTCAGGAAGCCAGGACAGTGGTCAAACTTGGACTTGTAGCAGACCTGTGCTAATGTATTTCGTTGCTGCTTCACTTAAAAATACACTTCGGATCCTGTAATGCTCGGATTATGGAACAAACTTCTGTAATTCGGATCATGTGATTCTCAGAAGTGTGGAACAGACTCAGACCTGGAACATAAATTGCAGTGGCTCGGATCAACTGTAAGGGTTTGAACTAGGCTACAACCAACCACAAAACTTTGGACATGCAACCACAAAATTTGGATTAAGTTATAGGCAGTCACCCACAGACCCTCAGTGCAATCTGATTCAGACTACAATAGCTCAGACCTATTACATTATAGTGGTTCAGGGTTGCTGGGTTGGAACAGTCTTACATTGTTGTGGCTTGATCTCAGGCTGAGTCATATATATATCATTTCAGTAAGCTCGGTTCTATAGCTTGGACTTCTTAACCAGAACTACATTACAGAAGTGTTGGTGTAGCTGTGGTGCAGAAATGTTAGTATAGTGTGGTGCAGAAGTGTTGGTATAGTGTGGTGTGGAAGTGTTAGTACAGTGTGGTGCAGAAGTGTTGATATAGTGTGGTGCAGAAGTTTTGGTGCAACATGGTGCAGAAGTGTTGATACAACATGGTACAGATTTGGTAATCCAGAATGGTACAGAACTAATGGTGCCGGACAAAGTACAGTGAACACTTTGGGTAGTGGAGCATCTTTGAAATTGAATATCAAAAGAAGATAAGAAGGATTGGTGTCCTTGGGGTAGGAGCCCCTAAACGAAAGGTTGGTGCCTTGGAATAGATAGGGTTGAAGCCCTAGAGGTTTGAGCCTCATCAAAGTCCAAGTTGGTGCTTGGCAGCAGGTTGGTGCCTGGATTATTGAAGGGTTGGTACCCTCACATCTTATTGTATTCATTCATTTGAAAAAGGATTATAATCCTTCTTGTTTCGTATCTTATTGTGTAGTTCAGTGCAGGAGGAGCAAGAGAATAGATCCAGCGTTGTAGTAGAAACCGACGATCAAAGAGCTGCATAAGCAGCAGATCGATTTCCCAGTGAAGTGTGCAGTCCAAGCCAAGAGGGCTAGATCAACAAGGAAAATCTCTCTCTGAGTGAGACGACAGAGAGGTAGGATTTTTCCAAATTGTAGTTTGCCAGAGGCAGAGGGAGCAACGCAGCAGGTCTGCGCATATCAGTAGCTGGAGGGACTCAGTTTTCTGCGTAGCACTGATTGCTGGTGCATAAAGCGTCAGAAGAGAGATCTGGAGACACTTTGAGGAAATTTTATTTTTTAGGGAATTCCTAGCTGCGGAATTCTATTTTTTTGAGAGCTGAGAAACAGTATTGGGTGGCAAATCTACCATCTCCAGCAGGGAGTGCATAGGCCAGACCAGAGCTGCGCAGAAGAGAGAGAGGGAGCTAGTTCAGCATCATTTTTAGTTGGCAAAGATGGAAGCAAGTGGGCTGAGAGATCAAGACCGGTTGGAGGGAGCCTCCAACTATGTGATCTAGCAGGCAAGGATTAAATGCCTGCTGGATGAGCATGATCTCAAAATATTCATTGAAGGTGTGGTGGTTATTCCAGTAGATGCAGATCCTCTGAAGGAATACAAGAAGAATATGGCTAAGGTAAAGCGCCTAATCCTCGACAGAGTGAGGGATCATGTCGTGTGTGTTACATAGCTAGCAAAGAGACAGCTACAGAAATGTGGCAGGCCTTGGAGAAGCTATATCAAGGATCTTTCGAGCGACAAAAGATGTATCTGGAGGGGAAGATGCGGACTACCAGGGTGGAGAAGGTTGAGCACATTGATCCGTTCCTGGTTAGACTTCAAGAGAACCGAGATTAGTTGGCAGTTGTGGGATCAACTCCTTAGGCCACAAAGATGGTCAGATTGGCCCTCAACTCAAAGTCTGAAGAACTATCAGGTATTTGTCCAGAGCATCCTTGGTAGAGAGAATTTTCCGGACTGGGAATCAATGTGGGCAGCTCTTTAGCAAGAAGAGATGAGGATGGACTTATTCAAGTGTCAACTTGAAGGCAACAACAACAGTGGGAGGAAGACAAAGGAGGAGGAGGATAATGTGGCCCTTGCATCAAAGGGGCAACAAGAGTAGTGTAGGAGGAAGAAAGACATTTCCAAGATTAAATGCTTCTGGTGTGGCGAGATAAGACATTATGCCACACAGTGTGCTCTCAAGAAGAGAGACAAGACAAGAAGCATGATACGCAAGCCGCACCTGTCGGGATCGATGAGGAGGAGTTCACCATGATTGCCCATATATCTCCAGGAGGGAGGTGGGGTGACTTGGAGCTGTAGACCCAGAGAGCTACAGGCTGGGCAGGATACTTGAGGAGTCCACCTCTTGGATCAATACTTTGCTGCGGGTGCCCAAATCAGATGTAGCAGGATGGACGAGTGCGAGTTGGTGTAGAGGAGTGCAAAAGTGATAGTGCAGTGGTTAGCAACGTAGAGCAGAGTTGGCAGTAGTGCATTGAGGCACAATGCAACAGCTTCAGAGGGATAACACAGAGATTAGCATCAGTTAGATCTTCAGTACCGAGATGCATCATACTGAACAATTTGTTCAGTTTTGGATGTTTTTCAATTGCAGTAAGCAACAATATTGCAATGCAGTAGCAGTGGGCAGTGGTAGGGTCAACAACAACATAGATGCAAAATTTGAGAGGGAGTTGCAGTATGGATGCAGTGTTGACAGTGGCAGTGTCAGCAACAATATAGATGTAGCATTTGCGCAGAGTTGGTGGGCAGTAGTGTTAGACATTAGTAGCGCAGAGGGAGATGTTGCAGAATCAGAGCAGTACTCAGCAGGGGGTATTGCTAGAGCACATTCCTCGCTATGAGGGAGTGTTGATTTGGGTAGCATCGGATGTGCTCTAAGTCTCAAATTTGGCAGGGAGACTTAGACACATGTATTCCAGAGAACTCAGAAACCGTTTGTGAAAATTCCACTCAGAATGAGTTTTATTAAAATAATTAATTATTTTTAAAGGGACCCTAAGTCTAAACTTAGGAAAATAAAATAATTAAAGGGTATTAATAAAACAGTGTAAATGTTATAGAAAAGGCAGAGATCAAGTCAAAATTTAATCTTAGCTGTTGATTAGAGATTTAATCTCGGCCGTTGAAATTTCAACGAGAAGATTATAAGGACTTGATGGATCATTTGGAAAATGTGAAAATTCGTATTACCCGAAATCCTACTGCATCACTGATGAGAAATCTCCTATCTGTTAATTTGTTTTAATAAATCATTTACGATTTTCTACTGTAAACAAAGAAATCTCATACACTACAACCTTCACGAATTAACTGTGGAAAAATACGAGTGTGGAAACAAAATCTGAACAAGAGTAAAACATAGACACATTTGACATCATTGTTTTTGGACTAATGTCCCCGGAAAAATCCAATACGGGAAAAATGGTGCAACAACTGAGGGTTTATATATTATGTAGTAATTTTATGAATACAAATTGGATGCCTTGCTGGCTATCCTCACAGAGGATCTGACTGACAAAGAGTTACTGAGAAAAAAACCTCACACTAACACTGGAAGCCCAAATTGGCCAAAACCATAAACTGGCAAGCCCTCTAAAGCATCTACGCAATCTTTGCATGGGGACTGCGTGGATTTTGCGTGCTGGCTCTTCTGCTGGCTGGATCTGACCTTCTGGCCTACTCTAGTCTCACATCTCGACTCTCGTGCATTAGATTTCGCTGATCCTTAGCTGAAACATGGACTTCCTCAAGGCTACTGCACTGGCTCTGCTGGCTCTACATAGTCTCTACAAAGCTGCGACATTGCCTTTGTTGGTTCTGCGTAGCTTGCTATGCTGCCTTTGCTGGTACCAAGGTTACTTGGGAGCGGGAGCGGGAGTGCCATTTTCAGAAGCTCCCGATTTGGGAGCATTTTTTTATAATATATATATTTTTATATTTTGATGCATATATGTCAACAAAAGCATGTAGAATGATGAATTACACATAGAAAACGTAAAAACATAGATTGAACCATATAACATCAATCATCTAGAAGTTATAATCTTCTAATCTAGAAGATTATGTTTCTAATGTAGAAGTTAGAAACATTCAACATATTGACTCTTGAGTCTCATGATTCATCAATCTTAAAGTTTCAAGCTTTCAAAATTCAATATATAACATTTATCATCATCGATTCATTGATCACCATAGTTGTACTTGTAAGCTAAGTGTAACATTTCCAACAAAGAATATTTAACATGAATTGAAATGTTATAAAATGAAACGAAATGAAACAACTTTCAAATTTCATGAAGCATCATATTCATAATTCATAATGAGTTATAAACTTATAACTGCCAACTTCAAAGTTTCAAACTTTAAACTTAAATTGTCATATATTGTTTACAAAAAATATCAAAATAAATATGAAATAGTCAAGTTTCAACAGTTATAAAATGTTAAAAACTACTAGAAACTAGAAAAGACTAGTAAATCTATTTTATCTATTGCTTGGCCTCTTGCCACGAGAAATGTCTAATTTTTTAAATTTGAGTAGATCGTGGTAATGGTGGTCTTCTAAGGCTTGGCCTTAATGCTTGTTGATATTGTCTTCCCTCAGAAAATATAATTAAAAAAATGTGAATAATTTCTCTAGAAATGTTAAAGGGTATTTGTAAAGATGTAAGAATGAAGAATAATTTCTCTAGAAACGTTAAAGGGTATTTGTAAAGATGTAAGAATGAAGAGAAGATACTTTATGTCAGACAACCACTTAAAGATAATGATCCAATAAAATATTTACACAAATTCCCAAGGTGTAACCCAGAAGAAAATGAAAAAGCTCTAACCCGTGGTGTGTCTTGGATGAAATAATGTGCAAATTGTCAACCATAGAAATCTAGATGGCTGTAAAGATTTAAAAATCTTAAACACGATGGTGTATTAATAAACACTGAACACATATTGAGAAAATCACATGATACATCTAGTTTTTGGAACACATCTAACAGAATATCATCTTAAAAGATATGGTAAGGTATTGTAATGTTGGGGTCAGATTAGGCAGCTTAAACCGGCGCTTTGATTTTGATATCATTGTGTAGAAAGCCACATGCTTTTTTATGTGATGGCCACTTAAGAAAAAAAAATGGGATCTTGCCTAATAAAATATAATAGTATAAAATCTTAGAGTCGTGAGTGAGTCCCCAAGGGGAGAATGGGATCTACACTTTAGCTGAATGCTTAGGTTTTCAGCATGTCCAACAGGTGGAAAACACATAGAATGTGTTGCTAAGGAATAAATTAATTTTTTTTAAGGAAATGGGAAATTCAACATAGAAGGCATATCATTAATTATCCAAAGTTTAAGCAATTGCATTTTCATCAACTTGTTAACCACTTTGCTATTAAGGTGGTAAAATCTCTAAGAAACAATAGATGGGAAAATACACAAGCCCCCATCTCATGCAAGAAATATGGCCATGACCTAAAAGGGTAGAGGCATTGATGAAACATCAACAAATATTTCGTTCATCCATCACTGTCTCCAATAAGAGGGCATATCTTGATTGCAAATAAGATGGCATATCTTGATCGCAAAGGACTGTCAACTTGGTTTCAACGTGAGAAAGGAGTAGGTGTAAGGCATTAACAATAGTATAAAGAATAATTTCATAATATTTAGGCCCTTTTTACAGTGGAGAGAAATTGTTGTTGAATTAAATAATGAGTTTCAAAGGGTCATATATTCTGCTTATAATAACTACAACACAATGAGTCTTAAAGCTAAGCTTTTGTTTTTATTCCTTAATGAAAATTAGCCTTTACTCATATCTTGATAGTTGATCCTCACATAAAATGAATAGGATGTATGCTTTTTAACTAGTTTGAACAAAATCCATTCCACTTTATGGTAGGAAATTTTGTCTCAGATTGTTAAAGTATATACCTTTCCTAGGTTTACAATAAAATAATGGCCATTACCAAATGGAATTGTATCATATTATGTTAAAAAATAGTTGATACACAAATTATATTGACAGTATAGTTAGGTTGGCAAATGGATGATTTAAGCAAATGGAGAGCAAGTAATTTCATTTAGGACCAAGTCTTTAAGCAAAAAAAAACGCTACAGAAAATGCTCTCTCCCTAAAAAAACGCTCTCGAACTAAAAAAAAGCACTCCCTAAAACGCTCCCTCCCTAAAACAAAACGCTCCCTAAAACGCTCTGTCCCTCAAAAAACGCTCCCTAAAATGCTCCTTGAAGCGCTCCTTAAACGCTCCCTAAAATGCTCCTTGAAAACCAGAGAGCGTTTTTCTTGTTTATGGAGCGCGATCCCGAAAACGCTCCCCTCAGGGAGCGTTTTGCGTTTTTGGGAGCACGCTCCCGATGCGCTCCCAAAACTCTCCCGCTCGGATCGCGAATTGGGAGTGGGTTCGAGAGGGGGGGGTGCTACCCCGCAACCCTGGCTGGTACTACTCTCTGTCTTCTTTGCTGTGTATTCTCCGGCTCAGGAAAATATCCATTCGAACATTATCTCTGCCCCTCTCTGTGAGAATCCTCTCAATCGATCTTCTCCCTGAGCACTGCTCACTAAAGAATTTCGATCTCTGGATTCTTTCTCTGTCTCAATGTATTTTCCAAATGACCCTTCAAGCCCTTCTTATAATCTTCTTGTTGAAACTTCAATGACTGAGATTAAATCTCTAATCAATGACTAAGATTAACTTTTGACTTGATCCGCCTTTTCTAGAACATTCACACCTATATTCTATTAATTCACTTTAATTATTTTATTTTCCTAAGTTTAGACATAGGGCCCCTTGAAAATAATTAATTCTTTTAATAAAATACAATCCAGGTGGAATTTCCCAAAACAATTTCTGGGTTCTCTAGAATACATGTGTCTAAGCCTCCCTATAAATTTTGAGACTTAGAGCACATCCAATGCTACCACAAATCAATAGAAAACACACTGAGAGAGCTGAAGGATCAAGAGATCAAAATTTTTTAGTGAGTAATGCTCAGGGAGAAGATCGATCGAGAGATTCTTTGCAGAGAGGGGCAGTATTTCTAGTTGGAAAGTTTATTCCTGAGTTGGAGAATAAACAATAGAGAAGACAGAGAGCAATACCAGCAGAGGCAACATAGCAGGTACGCAGAGGAAGTGCAGTAGCCTAGAGGAGGTTCGAGTTTCAGCTGAGGATCAGTTAGATCCAGTGCCGGAAAGCCGGGGTGTGAGACTAGAAGGGGTCAGATGGTCAGATCCAGCCAACAGAAGAGACAAAATGCAAAAGCCACGCTGTCCCCATGCAGAGTGACACAGAGACTGCGTAGAGTCTATGGAGGGCTTGCCAGTTCGGGGTTTTGGCCAATTGGGCTTCCAGTGTCAGTGTGTGAGGTAATCTCTCCAACTTCTCTGTCATATTCGTTGTGAGGATAGCGAGCAAGGCATCTAGTTTGTATTCAGAAAAATTACTGCATAATATATAAACCCTCAACATTTGCACTGGTTTTCCCGCCTTGGGTTTTTCCAGGGACATCAGTTGAAAAACAACGATGTTAGATGTGTGTATGATTTTCTATTGTTCAAATCTTGTTTCCATATTTGTTTTTCTTCCACAGTTTGATTTGTGAAGGCTGTAGTGTATTGATTTCAATATTTCCTTGTAGAACACAGTAAATCATTTGTTAAGTAAATAACAAATAGAAGAATTTTCATCAATTACTGCAGTAGGATTCTGGTAATATGAATTTTCACACTAACCCCGACCATGAACCATTCTTACTCACCTTAGCCATTAATGATGTTCTTTTGCACAATTGTATGCTAGATTCTAGGGCTTCCGTGAATATCATGCCATTAAAAGTTATGAAGCAACTCAATCTCAACATCACTCCCAACTTGTCGAAGTTGAAGGCCTTATAAAGGATCTCAAAGTATCGTTGGCTATGAATCAAGACATATCATTGCTCATGGATGTTGTGGTTATTGATATACCTGATGTGCGGGGGATGTTATTGTCTAGGAAATGGGGTGCCACTGCGGGAGGCCGACTTCAAATGGATTTGTCTTATGTCATTATCCCGCAGTTTGATGGGACCCCTTTCATCCTTTACCGAGAGCCTTTATATCCAAACGATGTGGTAAAACCTGGTCGCATTCCATATTACAAGATTCCCAAGGCTAAGAAACCATCCCCTATCCTTCCCTCTCAAGAAGTTCGCATCCTCAGAAGACCAAACCAAAAACAAAGCAAGAAGTGGAAACCCAAAAGGGAATTTAAAGTAGGGGACGTTGTGTTGTTTGACAAAAATCCTATTCCCGTCAAGATCCATGGTAGGGTTGGTGATGATTATTATTATATTGCTAGATTTGACGACAAACTTTGGCCGGATCCAATCAAATTAAGTCGTATCACCCCTTTCATTGATACTTGACATTGCATTATATGCATGTTAGAGTAGGGCACATTGCATGATGATTTTTGCATTAGAACTAATAAAATATCCTTTTATCATGCTAGATTATATGCATATAGATTAGAATTGCATTTAAAATTCAAATTTTGTTTCTTGTTGATTTTTATGGCCTAATATAAGCATGGGCGATCATCAAATGCCATAAAAACAAGTTGCCCTACTTGCTTAGTCTTTGATGTGCAGGTAACAGGTCTACAGTCCCAAGTTATTGCTGGCGTTCTCATGACCTCCCCGTTCTAGTATGTTTGTGAACTCTTCGAAGAGCTTATGTCCCAGTTGGAGCCAATGTTACCCACCACTAGCAGGTGACCCCTATAGGAGAATTTTTCTCCTATATTTGTCTTCAGCCGAAAGCCAACAACCCCTTGCAACCACTAGATAGCTCGATGTGCCACCATTCTCCGTCACCTGAGTCAGTCATTATGTGCCCTCGCCCATCTGTTATGATCGTATATTTGAAGGTGTGCCTTCCAACTCCAAGGTACGACTTTTCATTATGTACACATCTGGACATGGATTAGTGGGGGGATTCAATAGAAAGAATGGGCTTGGTCTATACTCTTGTCCCCTTGTCCAATTTGGTGGTTAATCTTTTATCTTAGTCCTGTGGGATCCCCTTTATCGGCTACTAGCTTCAGGAGTGACACTACATGGAAACCTCGATTTTGGCTTCGTGGTATCACTTCCCAATGCCACATACATTGCTCCCCTATGCTCATCATAACCCCTTTTCACATTTTTACCATCCGGGTCCACATTTGTCTGTTGGGTCCACAAGGATTTAGCCTCCCCTCCCCTTGTCCACAATTTGGGTCTGGCCTCAGATGATGCCCCAAAGGTTGATGCAACTAAAAAGAAAGTTAAAAGCATAATTTGGCCACTTACAACAGGAAATGTACCACAAAATGCAAAAGATGGTTGGGACATACAAATTTAGCACGTGGGCAAAAGCCAACATGAGCTTTACCCCCTATCATTATGGCTATCACCCTGGTTCTTAGGGCTCCTATATGAGCCCCCTGCATCGTTAAGGAATCCATGATTGTCCCAACCTCTGGTGGGCGATGAACTGCCCAACCGTTAGGGGGTAATCACTGCTCTAGCTTACACCTCATGCTCTCATTCCCTAGAGCCCCGAGCAGTCAAAAGAAAGAAAAATCAATAAAAGGCAAAAGGCATATGAAGAAGGGTGGAAAAGCAAAGGTCGGGGTAACTCATGTACCATGATTGCTCCCTCCTACATCTATACACCCATGTGTGGGATTCCCTTATCATTGCTACCCTTGTACCATGGCATGTGGCTTGGAGCCTTCCCCTGCTTCCCCACTTCGTTCCATCAATATATCACATGACACCTGCCATTTGACAGATGTACCATGGACCTGTTGCTCCCTTAAAGGTTGAGACCACCTAATAGGGTCCTTGATTAACCTCTTTCTTACACTTGGGGACACCTGTACATTCTAAAGCCAATTATGGAAGGGCATGCCACTATGAAGTGTCCACTTGGTTCCATGATTTGTAAGCTCATGTACTCAATTGCACTAATGAATTGTTGTTTAGTAAGGTGAGGAGACACATTGGATCTTATATAGGATTGCAGGCGGGTCTTCATCTTGGGGTTTGGCCTCCCTATACGAGATCCAAGCTTCCAGAGGGTCATGATGGGATTTGCAGGGTGAGCATAGAGATCCATGGGTTTCCTTTGCAGCTGAGAGAAGATAACCACGCCATTGGATCCTTCAACACCACCTATTGCTAGCTCGTGCCCTAGTTATTCGATGATGATGATGAACTTGGACCACATTGCCCAATCGACTACACACTTGCACCACACACTTGGAACTTGATCTAGGACCCAGATGGGGTTTTCTCTAACCTAGGGAGACAAGGGAGGGCTTGTGTCATTATTCCAACCCTCATTGATGGAGCACAAACTTGTTCATTTCAACTGGAGACCCATGAGACCATTCGTTATGCCCCCACAACCACTTGGGAACACCACAGGTTGTTTGCTTGGAGATTAAGGGGCCACACCCTTTATCATTGTTATTGGAGCCCTCCTATTCATTTTGGCACATGAGGGACTCTATTTGACCTTCCAACAGACCTACTAGCTATTGTTCTATCTTTTCAACCACCTTGAGAGGCTAATTATTCATGTTTTAGAGCTATTTGGTGGGCTTGTCACCAAAGTGATGTTATTTTGCACATTATTTTATTGTAGGGGACTCATTAGGCTAATTTAGGTCATTCGAATACCCTAAAGGCTCATATAAATACATGAGAGCCTCATTTGTAACATTCATCATCACTTGGAGTGGATTTCTTCTCTTGTAAAGAATTCAGACTTGCAATCGATGGACGAATTGGAGTATTATTGATGCATTTTGATGTTTGCGTTATTGCTATCTTATCTTGGAGCTTCATGTTTGCAAATGTGATGGATGGATATACTCTTTTTGTCATGTAAGTGTTTTTTCATGCGAAATTTTCTTGTTAATTTATGTCTAATGTATGGAAAACTATGTCACGATTTACTTGTGCGCTAAAAATTAATGTGGATTTGTGAAACACATTGAATGTTGATTTGTTGCATATGTTACTCATCTTGGCAATAAGAGTGAATGTTCTTAGGGGTTGGTTGTGCCCCTCTGACCTTGAAACTACACTAAATTTTTCAAAACGAAGTGTAAATTCCTCTTGTGACCTAACTAGTGCCTCTCTAGGCTAGAAAAGATGCAAGGACTCCTTGGTTGAGAAAAAGTCTCAAAAATCAAACTTATCTTGACTCTATTCATCCCAATTGTCTAGGCACTGATCCTTGTCCTTGGTGATAACACTAAACTTAATCTTTTCCTCCTTCCAAAATTTTCGTCCCTTAGGCTAGACAACCTAGCTAGGGCTTCAAGCGATTTCCATTAGAGCCATCCTCTTGGAGAGCGAGTTGGTGAGGAATTAATTGGGGGTGTCTTCTACTAGCCGTCCAAGTTTGAAGGCCATCCCATGATCAGTTTGTGAGAAACACCAAGCCCTAGCTCCAGAATTGTTTTGGCTTTGGTCTTTCTTGGTTAGTGGCATTTCAAGAGGTCTAGTGTAGTGTTCTTGAAAACTTAAAATCGAAGTTCACCTATCATTGATCCCTCCCTTCACCCTTACTTGACCTAGACATTTGGTTGAAGATCACCCTAAATCGTAGGCCTTGTTTGGGTGTCCTAGGTCTCTCTTGTGGTCCCATTCATTGTTTGACAAATCATCTTACAAAACCACAAGGGGGGTCATCCTCTTTTCCGTGGGAAGCCTTGATCTAAACACAATCATCATATTGATCCATCTCTTTACCTTGGTCTTGGCATCCCCCAATAAACCTTTCAAGGAGAGCCCTTTAACTTGCCTTTGAAGCAATTGAGCCTATTATCTGAGCGTCTCCTTCAAATGGGCTATAGGAATAACTACATACCCATTCATTGATCTTATCCTCCTTAGTGATTTCCCCTTTACTGGGACTCCTTCTGTTGATGAAAATCTGAGAAAAGAAGGGGACATGGGCTGTGGTAACAGTGGGCCTTTGTCCCAAATTGTTGTTGTGCCCTCTAGCTTTAGTCTATTCACTAGGCCTGCTAGTTTGTGCAGCAACAAGTACACTTCCCACGAAGCTCCATTTTTGTGTGTCAACTTCTCACAAACCCAGTACCCCAGGGGTTGTGGGAGTACCTCCCAAGCTACACATTTCAACACTACCTCTTAGCAGGGGAGGTACTTCCACCCCTTGGAAGTATCTTGTCATCATCAACGACACTAGCCCAATCTTTGGCATTCACCACTGTGGAATATCCTGTAGAATGAACCACACTATCCTCAGTAGTGTCGCTGCCATCAGAAGCTTCTCGCTTCTTCTTCTCCTAAAATGCTTTCAGGCCATTTCAAGGTTCCTTCTTGCCAGTAGAAGTCTGTTTACTACCCATTGACCATGCAGTCTTCTTGGGTTGCAGATTATCCCTGTGAACTTGCATACTCCCACTTGAACTTGACTCCCTTTAAGTCTCAGGAACCTGCTTCTTTCATTGATCTATAGGCTTGTCCGTCAACCGATATAGACCATGCTTCCTAACCCTAATGATAGCTCTGGTAGAGTTAGAGCCTTTGGGGCTGAGTTTCACTTTCCCATCCTAGAAAATCACTTCAAACCCCTTTTCCTCGATCACTGAGACAAACAACATGTTGTACCGGAGCTCTGGTACCCATAATACATTTTGAACTTGTAATAATCCACCTGAATCCATCCTGAATGGCAAAACCCCTGGCCCTCTGACAACTTTCTAACTCTTGTCACCAACCTCCTTGTACATCTTCGAGTCCCATTTAGTTAGAGTCTCAAAAAATTCATGCAAACTTTTCATATGCTTCGATGCTCCACTTTGCTCTCCTCGTACCATGCAGCCTCGTCGATGGCACCCATGGAGAAATGGGGAATCAGAGCAAAATCCTCTAATCTTCTTGAGAAGTCATCCAACTTAGAAGATGTAGCAGTACTAGGTACCTCTTTCCCCTTCCTCTTCTCATTTTCCCCCTTCTTCCGCGGGCACTTGTTCACATAATGACCATATTCACCACATGTATAACACTTCAGCGTGCTCAAGTCCTTCTTTGTCTCACCC
This sequence comes from Pinus albicaulis, assembly GCA_034641835.2. Lineage (NCBI taxonomy): Eukaryota > Viridiplantae > Streptophyta > Pinopsida > Pinales > Pinaceae > Pinus > Pinus albicaulis. The sequence goes on along the minus strand of CM076574.1, from coordinate 782,180,403 downwards.
TTCATCCCCCCTGCAAGAGCCGCGTTATCATCAAAAGTCTTCTTGTGAAGGCCCTCGTCCTTTTTCTTGAATGAAGTCATCCCATAACTTGCTCCAATTTGACAGCTTATCACAAGTGACGATCCCTTTGATAAATGGCTTCCATTCCTCAGTAAAGCCCTTCAAAGCTGTCCTCACTAGCTACAACTCTGGAATGTTATCTCCATTGGAAATTAGGTCATCTTGAACTTGAGAAAGTCTCGTTAGATACAGAGCCACACCTTCACCATCCGACATCTTGGTGTTCTTTAACTTCTCTCCCAATACCAACAACCAGTTCTCGTTCTTATTTTGGAACAAATCCTGAAGAGCTTTCCACATCTCATGTGTAGTGTTCTTCTCGGTAAGATGAGGTATCAAGTGATGTTTGACATCGTCTAGAATGATCAGCTTAGCCTTCATATCCAACTCCTCATACACTTCCAACTCCTTAGGGTTTGTTGGCTTCTTAATCTCCTTGCCGGAAAACTCCCAAATCTTGTTCACTAACAAGATCGACTTGATCGTTTCCTTCCAAGGACTATAGTTGAACAACCCATATAACCTATCATTGTATCTCAGAGCAACAACCAACTTCGCCATTGCTATTAGTCCTTCAATAATAATGCAATCAACTCCCTCTTGAGATGTACGCTGTGCACACTTTGATTCAACTGTCCCTTCGAAGTAGCTTTAATACCATGTTGATTTTTCCTCTGCACTTCAGTATCAGGTGTATGTCTAGAACACAATCACAAACACACTAAAATGCAATAACACAGGCACTTTGCACAACCAAAAATGTACAATAGTGAATCAATGTAGTACACAAGAGAATATTTCAACCCAAAACTTGTTATACTACAAACTTTAATACAACAAATATAGGGCTTTCGTACCAGGGATCATAGCTCTTACAGTTAGCCCTGATACAAGAACAACTAGGGCTTGAGATCAACAACTTATGATCCTCAATCTACCCTTAAACAAGACACACTTGAATTACTTGCTGATGTAGTGCTTCCATAGCCCTTTTAGTCCACATACATTGAACACCTAGTGGGCCCTTTGCCACGTCTTCTATTGCTCCATAATTGCTTGCATCTTCAGTTAACCAAACTACCTCTATCAATCCTCCTGTTGCTCCAAGAGTGATTGAAGTTAGGTATTCACCAAAATGCCCACTAATAGACCTCTGATTCTCTAAAGGATTCTTTACTTAGGTCTTCACCATAATGACCATATTCGCCACATGTATAACGCTTTAGTGTGCTCAAGTCCTTCTTTGTCTCGCCCTTCATTCCCCCTGCAAAAGCCGCGTTATCATCAAAAGTCTTCTTCTTGTGAAGGCCCTTGTCCCTTTTCTTGAATGAAGTCATCCATAACTTGCTCCAATTTGACAGCTTATCACGAGTGACAATCCCTTTGATAAATGGCTTCCATTCCTCGGTAAAGCCCTTCAAAGCTGTCCTCACTAGCTACGACTCTGGAATGTTATCTCCATTGGAAATTAGGTCATCTCGAACTTGAGAAAGTCTCGTCAGATACAGAGCTACACCTTCACCATCCGACATCTTGGTTTTCTTTAACTTCTCTCCCAATACCAACAACCAGTTCTTGTTCTTATTTTGGAACAAATCCTGAAGAGCTTTCCACATCTCATGTGTAGTGTTCTTCCCGGTAAGATGAGGTATCAAGTGATGTTTGACACCGTCCAGGATGATCATCTTAGACTTCATATCCAACTCCTCATACACTTCCAACTCCTTAGGGTTTGTTGGCTTCTTAATCTCCTTGTTGGAAAACACCCAAATCTTGTTCACTAACAAGATCGACTTGATCGTTTCCTTCCAAGGACTATAGTTGGATAACCCATATAACCTATCATTGTATCTCAAAGCAACAACCAACTTCGCCATTGCTATTAGTCCTTCAATAACAATGCAATCAACTCCCTCTTGAGATGTACGCTGTGCACACTTTGATTCAACTGTCCCTTTGAAGTAGCTTTAATACCATGTTGATTTTTCCTCTGCACTTCAGTATCAGGTGTATGTCTAGAACACAATCACAAACACACTAAAATGCAATAACACAAGCACTTTGCACAACCAAAAATGTACAATAGTGAATCAATGTAGTACACGAGAATTTTTCAACCCAAAACTTGTTATATTACAAAATTTAATACAAAAAATATAGGGCTTCCGTACCAGGGATCATAGCCCTTACAGTTAGCCTTGATACAAGAACAACTAGGGCTTGAGATCAACAACTTATGATCCTCAATCTACCCTTGAACAAGACACTTGAATTACTCGCTGATGTAGGGCTTCCATAGCCTTTTCAGTCCACATACATTGAACACCTAATGGGCCCTTTGCCACGTCTTCTATTGCTCCATAATTGCTTGCATCTTCAGTTAATCAAACTACCTCTATCAATCCTCTTGTTGCTCCAAGAGTGACTGAAGTTAGGTATTCACCAAAATGCCCACTAATAGACCTCTGATTCTCTAAAGGGCTTCTATAGGGTCTTCAAACCGCTGGCCTCACACCAATAAAATCACTGAACTTAGGGCATAATAAGTCTGCCTTCAAACCATCACTTTTCTGCTCCAAATATGGCAAAACTTAGAGCTTGAGAAATCTGCTACCTAACGAGGATATTGCTCCACCAATACAACAAAACTTGGGCTTCTCAAATCAACACACATAGTCCCTTTAAGTCACTATAAGAAGACTGATCTAGGGCATCACCAAACAATTGTCCTAATCCTCCACTTATGGGAGACTCTAACTACCCCACTTCAACACTTCTCTTTCCCTCATTCCACTCCATGCTGGCTCTCGTTTGTACACATTACATTACCTCTTTTCTTTGTCCAATTACACACTTATTTCCTCTTGAGACAGATTTCAGCGTCATTGAAGTTCTAGACATGCACAAAACTTGTGTAGAAATCAATGACCCTAATCATAGAGATGTATCATGTTGCAGTCTCCTCTTTCAGAGTCTCGAGCCTTTCGTTCAACACAAAAACAAAGTGCACTTGACAACAACTCCTGGACAAAAATACATGGGTTGAGTATCCACAGAGATAGCCCTAACTAGAGAATGAACTTGACACAAAAAGACCTCCAAAATATGCGTATAACAAACCTACTTGAGGGTCGGGTATCATAGAGATACACCTCTACGAACCTGAGCAAACTCAACCACTATTTTAGACTTGAACTAGACCACGTATGCTCCAACTCATCCTCCTTAAGGCTCTGTGGCTCCCCAAGGTATTCAATCTCTTCCTTGGACTTAAATCACTTGAGAGATGTGCTTGCTTAGATGTGTAGAATGAGCTTAATCTTACCTCCTTTTTACAGTGTTCATGGTGGTGTCCATTAGCCACCAAGGGTCATCTCTTATGCTCAAGCCGACCTAAGGAATTCATGATTAAACACAATTAAAACATGAGATACAATTTCTTTCATTCATCTTTTGCCACGTCATTGAAGCCTTAAGTGCCCTTTAGCCCTTGAAGGGTGCCCCAAATGCATTCAATAAATAAAATGTCATTTTTCCACCTTGGTCTTGCATCCACAACTTTGGGTACAAAATCCACCACTTGGGTGCACTGCCCACAAAGCTCCTTTTTCGTGGGTCAACTCCTCACAAAGCTAGTATCCTAGGGGTTGTGGGAGTACCTCCCAAGCTATATATGTCAATGCTCCCTCTTAGCGAGGGAGGAACTTTCACCACTCGGAATCATCTCGTCATCATCATCGACACTAGCTCAATATTTGGCGTTCACCACTGCAACATACCCTATAGAATGAACCACACTATCCCTAGTAGTGTCCCTTCCACCAGAAGCTTCTCACGCGTTCTTCTCCTAAAATGGTTTCAGGGCATTCCACAGCTCCTTCTTACCAGTAGAAGTCTCCTTACTCCTCACTTACTATGCACTTTTCTTGGGTTGTGGATTGCCTCTCTAAACCTGCATACTCTTGCTTGAACTTGTCTCCCTCTGAGTCTTAGGACCCTGCTTCTTTCCCTGATCTATAGGCTTGCCTATCAACGAATATATTGTTGAAAATCTCGATTTCCATTAGACCAAAACCCACAGGTGTTAGTCAATGATTACATCGCCAGAGATAAGGATCCATGAGAGGCGGTTAGTCCATGTCACGAAACACACAGAGAGCATTGGTTTATCTAATGTCCAACAATCGCACACCCAACACGAGTCAGGTGTGTATTGAACTCGTGACCTACGCTCTGATACTACTTGTTGGAAATCATGATTTCCATTAGAAGAAAACCCGCAAGTGTTAGTCAACGATTGCATCGTCAGAGATAAGGATCCACGAGAGGCGGTTAGTCCATGTCACGAAACACACGGGGAGCTTTGGTTTATCTAATGTCCAACATATATACCATGGACTTTATCTCTAATGATAACTCCAACATAGAGACTTTGGGCTTGAGTTTCGATTTCTTATCCTGGAAAATCACCTCAAAACCCTTCACCTCTATCACTGAGACAGATGACACGCTGTACCTGAGCTCTGATACCCATAATACATCCTGAAGTTGTAACAACCCACTTGACTCCACCCTGAATGGCACAACACCAGACCCTCTGATAGCTTTCTAACTCTTCTCGCCAACCTCCATGTGCAATTATGAGTCCCATTGAGTTAGAGTCTCAAAAACTTCACACAAACCTGTCATATGCTTCAACGCTTCTCTATCCATGTACCATGCAACCTCGTCGATGGCACCCTCAAAGATGTGAGAAATCAGAGCAAAGTACTCCATTCTTCTCAAGAAGTCATCCAACTCAGTTTATGTAGCAGCACCAAGTACCTCTTCCCCCTTCCTCTTCTCATTTTCTCCCTTCTTCCACGGAAACTTGTTTTATAATGACCATATTCGCCACATGCATAACACTTCAGCTTGCTCAGGTCCTTCTTTGTCTTGCCCTTCATCCTCCCTGCAAGAGCCACATTATCATTAGAAGTCTTCTTCGTCTTGTGAAGGTCCTCGTCTTGCAGTTCTTCTTGAATGAAGTCATCCCATAACCTGTTCCAATCTGGCAGTATATCACAAGTGACGATCCCTTGATAAATGGCTTCCATTCCTCGGTAAAGCCCTTCAAAGGAGTCCTCACTAGCTCCGATTCTGGAATGTTATCTCCAATAGCAATTAGCTCATCTTGAACTTGGTGTGAAAGTCTTGTCAGATACAGAGCCAAACTGCACCATTCGACATCTTGGTGTTCTTCAACTTCTTTCTCAATACCAACAACTAGTTCTCATTCTTATTCTAGAACAAATCTTGAAGAGCTTTCCACATCTCATGGGTAGTGTTCTTCCTGGTCAGTTGAGGTATCAACTGATCTAAGACACCGTCTAGGATGATCAGCTTAGCCTTCGTATCCAACTCCTCATACACTTCCAACTCCCTAGGTTATGTTGACTTCTTAATCTCCTTGTTGGAAGACTCCCAAATCTTGTTCAACAACAAGACCAACTTGATCCTTTCCTTCCAAAGACTATAGTTGGACAACCCATCCAACCTATCCGCATATCTTAGACCAACAACCAACTTCGCCATCGTTATTAGTCCTTTAATAACTAGGCAACCAACTCTCTCTTGAGCTGTATGATGTGCACACTTCGATTCAACTATTCCTTCAAAGTAGCTTTGATACCATGCTGATTTTTCCTCGACACTTTGGAATCGGGTCTATGTTTAGAACACGATCACAAATTGACTAAAATGCCACAAGGCAAGCACTTTGCACAACGGGGAATGTACAACAGTGAATCAATGCAGTGTATAATGTTGAGAAATAGATTAGGGCAACTTTTCTTGATTTTTCTTACTTGACATTTACCTGATATATAAATTTTCTTCTTTTGATTATGTTAGTGTTCTTATCATCAAATAAATGCCAAAAACATGAAGACCACAATCATACAAAATGAACACAAGATGTAGGCTCCAATCTAGGGCAAAACCCCTATCCTAGGGTAAAACCCAAAAGAACTCTTCTTATGGAATTAATATCAAAGGAGATTTCCAAGAACAAGAGTAAACACTGCTTTCACCAAAGACCACGTCAACTAGCCTTTTACTTTTGTAAGTCAAACATCTTCAAGAGGACAACAAGACAAAAACTTAAAGATAAACTTCTCTTCATTCGGAATTTTTCGGGCCCAAGGAAACCCTAGCAGCCTCAAAAAATTTTGCACCTGTGATTTGAACATAGACTAGTCTTGTTTCGCTAGGCTCTTCTTCGTCGCCTTCTTTAATTGTGAACCAAAACATGTATGTGCATGCTATTTTCTTCATAAGGCCTGTCTAGCCTTCCTTAAACCCTTTGCATGTCCTTTTGTTATCACAGATCAGAAGATAATGTGTGAGTTCTATCGAATTCCAAATGAGGTTGAACTATCATTCATTTATAGCCTTTCAAGAGGCTCTTTCTAGGCCAGCTTGTCTTTGGGAGCATTTAGACACACTAGAAATACAAATATAATTTTTCTCTTTTGACACAAATGCCCAAATGGGGCTTTTACAATATGACATGGACTATGACTTATGACAAAAACATAGAAGCACTCAATGGGTGCTTTCACCTAGAGACAAATGAATTTGAGCATGAAACCCATGTTGAGAAATCAAAGCAAGTAGATTAGGGTTTGATTTCTCTTTCTTGATAATTACTTGTGATTTTGTTGGCTTCTTTTATTTATTTATTAGATTATCTTTCATCAAGCAATTACCAAAGTGTGTATGCACAAAGATCACAAGAACACAAGAGACAAGATGTATGCACTGTCCCAGGGAAAAACCCCTATCTTAGGGGAAAACCCGGTCAAATTCTCTTCCTTCAATAGTATTCTTTGAGACTCTTCACCCTAGACATAGAGCAAACCTTCCCTCCACACCAAGTCAAACTTCCAGATCTTCGACATAGCAGTAACAACAACTTGTCCTCCAACAACTTCAACTAGGCAACAGTTCTAGTAGTAGCAGCAACAACAAACACTAAAAGACTTCGATCTCCCAAGAGAGGGCACGAAATGCAGAGAGACCACCACCAAAAATTTGATTTTTCCTTCCTCTATGTTCTTGACCCAACTCACACTCCTTTCAGCTTCCTTCTTCCACTTAGCACTTTTTCCTATTCAGCAGTAGATATCGAACTGGCTTGAGAAGTGATGCTCCAAATGAATTCAATCTCCTTCCTTTATAGGCTCCAAGGGAGGTCAAATAGATCCCTTTGAGGCCGACTTGATGTCCTTAAGGCCGAAATGGAGATACTCTAAACCATTTTTGACTCAATTTTAAACCTAATTACATGATTCAAAAGCCCAATATGGGTCAATATAAATCTATAATGACTAGAATAAAACCTAGAAGTCCACAATGGCGACCTTGACCTAATAATATGCATGAAACCCATGCTTTCATAAGTCACTTAATAATAATATAAATATCATTTAATAATAATATAAATTCTTTTCTTTAATTCTTTTGATAAGTACAATAAATATAATTTATGAAGATTGAACTTAGTTACAATCTTCAACACTCCCTCTTAAATAGGGAGGTATTCTTAATATACAAATGGAAGATCTCAAACTATGTGAATTATGAAGATCTTTAGGCACCGCAATGCCATGGACTAGATTCCTAACCAGGGAAATGTATCCATTGATCACTCAACAGTTTAGGCACTGCAATGCCATGGACTAGATTCCTGACTAAGGAAATCTATCCAAGTGGGACTAAGGTGGACTAAAGCTTTTAACCTCTATAGGTACCATCAAGCTTACTTACTAACCACCAACCCAGGGAACTAGGTGCACATCCACCCGATGCCACCCTCCCTACCAGAAATCAATATAAAATGTTGGCTTGATGTCTTTCCAGGCAATGCTTCACTCACAAAACCTCAACATATCTCTTCCAATTTATTATCATCAATACAATCAACAATATTTACCAGACCAAGCTCGTCTCTTAAATTTTCAAACTTCTTGTTAGGAAGAGCCTTCGTCAGTATGTCTGCTACTTGTTCATCTGTCGAGACATACTCCAACTTCACGACCATCTTGTACCAAGTTTCTAATGAAGTGGAACTTATTGTTGATGTGCTTCGTCCTAGCATAAAACACAGGATCTCCAGACATCTTGATACAACTTTGACTATCACAGTTGATTTAGAAAATCCTCGAACAAGTTTGTTAGAAGCTTCCTTAATCATACAACCACATATTCAACTTCAACACTACTTATGGAAACAAGACCTTACTTTCTATGAAACCATATCAGACCCCAGGCTGAAGTATCCACCGGTAGTACTCCTTCCGTCGGACTCACTGCCACCCCAATTAGAATCTGAGAAGCCAATTAGGTTGACTTCCTTACTATTATATTTTAGGCAGTAGTTCATAGTACCACGAAGATATATTAATGTGTTTGGCAGCTATCCAGTGGTCATGACGAGGTTCCAACTGAAATTGACTAAGAATGTTTACAACATATTATATATCTGGCCTAGTGTTTACCAAATACATTAGGGAGCCCACCATCTGTCGATAGGAGGTAGGATCCACGAGACTTGAGTCAAAACCTTGTAACTTCTTTGGATTGGTGATCATAGGAGTAGTCATGGGCTTGGAGTCCATCATTCCAAATTTGTACAACATTTTGATGATGTACTTTCCTTGCCCCAAATATATCTCCCCAGGTTTCTGCCATACTTCAAGACCCAGGTAGTAATGCATGAGTCCTAGATCCTTCATTTCAAATTCGACTGCCAACATCTTCTTGCATTCTTGAATTTTATGCTCCACACCAGTGATGAATAGATTATTCACATATAGTAGAATAATGACAGGCTCATTATTCACAACTTTGATGTAGAGATTTGGATCAACAGTACCCTTCACGAATCCATTTCTTAGGAGATATGCATCCATTCTTGCGTATCATGCCCTATGAGCTTGCTTCAAGCCATATAGAGATTTATTGAGAGAGTCCCTGCGATTTACTTCGAAACCTTTGGGTTTTTGGATGTATACTTCCTCTTCAATGGTCCCATTTAGAAATGCGGTCTTCACATCCATTTGATGGATATTCCAACACATTGTAGCAACCAATGAAACCAAAGATCTAATGGTAGTATAACTTGCTGTAGGTGCAAAGGTTTCTTCATAATCTATTCCTTCTTTTTGAGAGAAGCCCCTTGCAACGATCCTTGCTTTGTACTTGTCTATGCTTCCATCAACAATGTGCTTGATTTTGTAGATCCATTTGGATGTGACAACTAATTTGTTACTAAGTCTAAGAACGGTTTCCCGAACCCCATTTTTCAGAATGGATTGATATTTTTCCTACATCGCCTTCTTCCAAACTTCTTGTTGAACAACTTCTTCGAATATAGATGGTTCAACTTGAATTAGCTTCATCATATATGCAGCATAGCCAGAGTATCTCTTTGGTCTTTTACTTTCCCCAAATGTTCCTATTGGAGCTTCATGTCCTTCGGCATCTTGTAGTGTAGATTTTAACCAATTTGGCCTTTGCCTTGTGGTCTGGATGACCACAGGTTGAATAGGCTCACTTGTTCCTTCTTCTTCTTGATTTGTAGTAGGGTTTTCAGGGTGCGTATCTTCTTCTTCGAATATAGGAGATTCTTCGTCATCGGAATCTATGGGGATATCTTTGGATTTCTTGTAGGCTTGACTTTCATCAAGTATGACATCCCTGCTTACTTTGATATGCCTTCCTTCCTTGATGTAGATTCTATATGCTTTTGAGGAGAGACTAATATCCAATGGATATTTCTTTGATGATTTTAGAATCCAACTTCTTTCGCTTGTCTTTTGGAACATGGATGTAGGAAGCGCTTCCAAAGATTCAAAGGTGATCCACACTCAGATTCTTCCTTGTAAATACTTCTTTGGGAGTTATATTCTTGAGACTTCTATGGGGAGTTATATTTTGAATATACAAGGCTGTCATGGTTGCTTCTCCCCATAAGAATTTTGGTAGGTCTTGGTCAAGGAGCATTGTTTTAATGCCTTATTCAATAGACCTTTTGTTCCTTTTAACAACTCCATTTTGTTCGGGATAGTAGGGAACAATGAGCTCCCTTTTGAGTCTTAATTCCTGCTTCCTTACAATATGCAATCGATTCCCTAGAAGTGTATTCCCCACCATTGTTGGATCTTAGAGTCTTTATCTTTCTTTCAGTGAGGTTTTCCACTTCAGCGCGAAACTCCTTGAATTTCTCAAATACTTCATCCTTTGTCTTGAGAAAATAGATCCATGTCTTTCTAGAATGATCATCTATGAATGTCACATAATAGAGATGACCCCCAAGAGATTTGTCAGAAATGGGTCCACTCACATCAGAGTGAATAAGGTCTAGAATTTTTTTGGACGTAGAATCACTATTTGGAAATGCCTTTCTTGTGTGTTTCCCAAAGAACATCCCTTGCACACACCTTCATGGTCTTCCTTTATATTGGGGATGCTATTAACCAATTGATTAAGAGTGGGAATAAGCCTGTAGTGTAGATGACCATACCTCCTGTGCCGTAGCACAATAGGACTAATTTCCATATGAACCAAAGCTTGAGGAGATGGAGTAGTGCCCCTATACAAACTTCCTTCACGAACTCCAATAACTCTAGCTTTGTTAATGCTAGAGTCTTTGCCCCAAACCAATTCTTTTCCATTAACAAGAGAAATTCTTTCTCCTTTATCTTCTAAACAAGAAATAGAAAGCAAATTCGTTTTCAAACGTGGAACATATAGTATGTTGTTGAGGTGCAACTTCGATCCACTTTCCAATTCTAGCGACATGATCCCAGGCCTTTAACAACAAAGCTTTTGTTGTCTCCCAATTCCACTACATGAGAAGATGACTCCCTTGATAGTGTATGTAATTGTTTACTTTCTCCTGTCATGTGTCTTGATGCTCCACTATCAATGATCCATGCATTGTCATCATGAAGAGATCCTGTAAGGGCAGCCAAAAATCCTTGACTTTTGACTTTGATGAATAAATAATGGATGAACTTTTTGATCCATCTTCCAACAGTTTTGATACCCATTCTTATCTAGCTTATGAAAAAGGGAGAATCCATGAGCCAACAATGTGATCTTTGTCCTTTCCTAACCTTAGCTCTGATACCATGTTGAGAAATCAAAGCAAGTAGATTAGGGTTTGATTTCTCTTTCTTGATAATTACTTGTGAATTATGTTGGCTTCTTTTATTTCTTTATTAGATTATCTTTCATTAAGTAATTACCAAAGTTTGTATGCACAAAGATCATAAGAACACAAGAGACAAGATGTAGGCATTGTGCCAGGGAAAAACCCCTCTCTTTGGGGAAAACCTGGTCAAAATTCTCTTCCTTCAATAGTATTCTTTGAGACTCTTCACCCTAGACGTACACTAAACCTTCCCTCCACACCAAGTAAACCTTCCATATCTTCGACCTAGCAGCAACAACAACTTGTCCTCCAGCAACTTCGACGAGGCAACAGTTCCAACAGCTGCAACAACAACAAATGCTAAAAGACTTCGATCTCCCAAGAGAGGGCATGAAATGCAGAGAGATCACCACAAAAACTTCGATTTTTCCTTCCTCCATCTTCTTGACCCAACTTGCACTCCTTTCAGCTTCCTTCTTCCACTTCGCACTTTTTCCTATGCAGCGGTAGATATCGAACTGGCTTGAGAAGTGATGTTCCAAATGAATTCAATCTCCTTCCTTTTATAGGCTCTAGGTGAGGTCGAAGTTCCAGCAGCTGCAACAGCAACAAACCCTAAAATACTTCGATCTCCCAAGAGAGCGCATGAAATGCAGAGAGACCACCACCAAAACTTCGATATTTCCTTCCTCCATCTTCTTGACCCAACTTGTACTCCTTTCAGCTTCCTTCTTCCACTTCGCACTTTTTCCTATGCAGCAGTAGATATCGAACTAGTTTGAGAAGTGATGCTCCAAATGAATTCAATCTCCTTCCTTTTATAGGCTCTAGGTGAGGTTGAATAGGTCCCTTTGAGGCCTACTTGATCTCCTTAAGGTCGACTTGATGTGGAGGTACTCTAAACCATTTTTGACTCAATTTTAAACCTAATTACATGATTCAAAAGCCTAAAATGGGTCAATATAAATCTGTAATGACTTGAATAAAACCTAGAAGTCCACAGTGGGGACCTTGACCTAATAATATGACCCAAGCATGAAACCCATGCTCTAATAAGTCATTTAATAATAATATAAATGTCATTTAATAATAATATAAATTCTTTTGATAAGTACAACAAATATAATTTATGAAGACCGAACCTAGTTACAATCTTCTACAACCCATGCTTAATAAAATATTTTCTTTCACAATTTTCTTTCTTCTCTTTGATACATAATAAATATATAGATCAAATGACAATTATGAAGATCGCAACTAGTTACATTTTCCAACATTCCCTCTTAACTAGGCAGGTATTCATAATTGACTAACAGTACAAGGACAATACTCACTTTGAAAGTTCTCATAAGAAGAGTATTAGCAATGCAATGTTAGGGATACCCTAACTACCAAGGTATCCAATTCATCAAAGATTCAAGTGTCACGACACTATTGTCATACACTCATGCAAGGATCTAAGATACTAACAGGGGCTGAGGTGTTATCCAGGCATCTGCCACTATAGGTACCATCATGATTCAACCCTAACACCAACACTCACGGATCTAGGTATCATCTCCAAGGTCGGAGCTCCTTAACTTTTAAGACCAATTATACCCTCCCTCACCGGGATTGAGACATCAACGACCAACCAAGTTGTCCTCCCATGTACCATCATACAAGAAATTTTATGGTACTTCATCTCTCCCTCTCAATCATGAATCCAAGAATTCTTGTCAAATATTCAAAACTTCTCAGTGAGAGATCCACACATCAGCTGCCTGTTCAACCACAACCCCAACCAGTGTCAAACTTCCAATATATATTTTCTTGTATGCTAGCATGAAACTCTGGGGTCTTCAACTATTTTGATGCTACTTAGGTCATCACAATATCCAAACATAATTCGACGGAAGCTTCCTTCTTTAATTTCTCCAGTAGCACAAACTCAGCCTCAACACTTTCGAAAACTTCCAATTCTTGTTCATAACTTCATCAATCATGAATATAACTCACGAATAACCATTTGTAGTGCTTTAGCCTTTCTCCAATCTTACTCTTTCTTCAAGGTCACTACTATAGCTGTCACAATATGCCCTCCCTCTCAACTAGGATATACACTTTCTTTATCCGAGCTTCTTCTCTACTAGGGGACAAATCCATCAACAACTCAACTACACAAGGTTTATCATCATATCATCGGAGAACTTCGACCTTCCGAAAAGTCATTCCTTTTATCCTCACATGGCAACATGATCATCTATTAATCGACAATGTATACTTCAATGGTATCAAGATTCTTACAAACTCCTCTTTCCATCATGCTCAACATCATCATCAAGTCATCATCAACTATGAGGTAGGTAAGCATCTTCAACATCTTGAAGAGTATGTACTTGCACATCTTCATCAACATGTACAACCAAGCACAAATATATATATAGGAGCATGAAAAGTCAAACTAGGATTATCATATTATGATAGAGAGAGCATCTAGCAAGAACTTTGAACTCTCAATATCAAATTCTAAACTTAGATAGGATAACAATCAAAACAGAAGCAATTGACTAGGGTTACATTTTCGTGCCTTAGATTTACAACAAACTTTTGCTAGGGTTTTTTCACAAACTGTAGATTCCACTATCATAAGTAAAACAACTAAATCAAGTTAGAATTTTAATCATAGCGAAAACATTTTACATCTAGAGTTTCGATATCATGCCCTAGAATCTTATATTAATCTCTACTAGGGTTTTCTTAAATATAAACATCAAAACTTTAACAACTCGATCAAGCTAAGATTTCAATCATACAAAAGCATATGCACCTAGGGTTTCATTCCTAGGATTTTACATTAACTACTACAAGGGTTTTGTCATAAACCTTAATTCATCAAAGATTAAGAAGCTAGGGTTTCATAGTGAACCCTAAAGGTTAGGGTTTTACCAAAGTGAACAAAAGATAGTACAACAATGATTGATTTAATCTAGAGATCAACCTCCTCAACACTATGAAAACCCTAGACATGAGAAAGTCAGTAATATAACGCAAACTTTAAAGACAATATGATCGTACCTTCTTATATGAAGAAGAGCTGCTACACACCTTGTATACTTAAACATACGTTGAGTTGTTTATGTAACAAACCTTGTAGGTTTTCCCATTGAAGGACTTTAGAATATACCTGCAGGCTTAGTCTTAATCAAGCAATATATATATAGGAAATCCAAATTAATACTTATCTTGTGGGAAGGTGAAAGCTTTTACTTGAAGGACTCCCTCTCACCATGGAGTGTTAATATCCTCATGGCATAGGATCAACATTTCTTTATGTACCTGCAACATTTACTTGACAAGTACTACCAAAAGTATACGAGTACAAGAGTATGATTATAAACTAGGGATTTTAGATCCAAAACCTAAGTTATCTTTCAAAATATCAATTCTAGGGTTTAAAATTCAATTTTACACTTACTAGGGTTTCTAATTTTACCCTAGACTATCCACAAACCCAAGAGACCAAAAAGCTAGGGTTTTTATGAGGAAGAAAAATGGGGTTAGGGTTTCTTTCAATAACCATCTAGGTTTTATAATAAAAAATCTTCCCTAAACATAAAATATATAGAAAATTTTTATAAATAAATATGTTATATTATACGTACCTTATATCATTCTTACCTTATCCTTTCTTGTACTGAGATTGTTTCCAATAATAGGATTCTTTAAAGATTGCTTTCGAATGGGGCTTCCAAATATGCTTCTACAGATCTTGAAAATGGGTTTTTGCTACCAACTATCCTTTCTTGCTTCTGCTAATATGAAGTTGATGCAACTCGCTTCCTTTAAAGGCACTTTTATTACTTTGATTAGGTCTATCGACCCTTTTCAACAGTCATTATAAGAGTTCAGTCTTTTCACTGGGGCTATAACAATTTCAGCCTTCACTAATCATAGAAAAGACTACCTCAAATTATATTTGAAACTGCATTGGTTCTTCATTCAATGAGGTCTTTATCCAACTGTTGACTTGAGGTATTAGCCCATCATAGTAAGTATTTCGGTGCCATATTTTGTTGAACTGTACTAGTAGAACTACTTCTGTTCTTTGGATTCCTTTAGAATATTGGTATTGAAGTTCATAGGGTGACTTTTGACCTTCTAGTTAGGGCTTACTATAGTTATTGAAAGTTACAAAGTCAACCTTATAATCTTATCATTGCAGGTCTAATTGTATATATCCACAAAACCTTAGTTGTTTATTTTGGATCTCCTGTAGAGAGATGGATTAGATACTTCAGAGAGTTGGATCTCAAACAAAATACTTGCGGCCTGATCTCATTGTAATTTTTGCACAGAAGTATGAAGCTTCTATTTCTTAAAAACTCTCCGTGGTCTCATGCAGAATACTCCTTATAGTTTGCAGAACTCTGAGTTGATGTGGATGCCTTCTCAAAGACTAAATAGGTGCCTCCAATAGATCCTTTTAAAAGACTTGAACTTATACACTGGACCTTGAATTTTGTTTCAACAATTTTCGATCTTATGCACATGATTTCGGAGATCTGATTCATTAAGAATATGCTTAGAGGAATGATCTTCTCTATCTTAGATTTACTTCGGTCTCAAGATTAAGCAAACAATCTATTCTTTTTGGCTATTGGAGGAATGCAGAAATCCATAGTGATCTTCCAGCTACCAATTATTTGACCTTGGCTCTGATACCATGTTGAGAAATCTATTAGGGCAGCATTAGGACACCTTTTTCTTGATTTCTCTTACTTGACATTTACATGTGATATTATAAATTTTCTTCTGTTGATTATGTTAGCATTCTTATCATCAAATAAATGCCCAAAACATGAAGATCACAGTGATACGAAATGAACACAAGATGTAGGCTCCAAGCCAGGGAAAAACCCCTCTCCTAGGGGAAAATCCAAAAGAACTCTTCTTATAGAATTAATATCGAAGGAGACTTTCAAGACCAAGACAAAACACTGTTTTCACCAAAGGCCAAGTCAACCAGCCTTTTACTTTTGTAAGTCAAATTTCTTCAAGATGACAGCAAGATAAAAAATTCAAGATCTAACTTCTCTTCCTTCTGAATTTTTCGGGCCCAAGGAAACTCCAGCAACCTCAGAAATTTTCACACATGTGATCTAAACATAGACTAGTATTCTTTCGTTGGTCTCTTCTTCGCAACCTTCTATAATTGTGAACCAAAACATGTACGTGTATGCTATTTTTCTTCATAAGGCACATCTAGCCTTCCTTAAATCCTTCACATGTCCTTTTGTTATCGTAGATCATAAGATAATGTGAGTTCTATTGAATTCCAAATGAGGTCGAAGTATCATTGATTTATAGACTTTCAAGAGGCTCTTTCTGGGCCGACTTGAACCATGCTGGCTGACTTGGTCTTTGGGAGCATTTAGACACTTTAGAAAGACAAATATAATTTCTCTTTTGACACAAACGCCCAAATGGGTCTTTTACAATATGACATGGAATTATGAGTTATGAAAAAAACCTAGAAGCACTCAATGGGTGCTTTGACCTAGAGACAAATGACTTTGAGCATGAAACCCATGCTTAATAATTTTCTTTCTTTTTTTTACAATTTTCTTTCTTCTCCTTGATACATAATAATTATATAGATCAAATGACGATTATGAAGATTGAAAATAGTTATATTTTTCGTCACACGAGAAATTTTCAACCCAAAACTTGTTATATCACAAACTTTAATACAACAAACATAGGGCACCCCTACCAGGAATCATGGCCCTTACTATTAGCCCTGATACAAGAACAACTAGGGTTTGAGATCAACAACTTATGATCCTCAATCTGCCCTTGAATAAGACACACTTGACTTAATTGCTGATGTAGCGCTTCGACAACACTTTAAATCCACGTACCTTGAACAACTGAAAGGTCCTTTGCCACCTCTTTTGTTGCTCACAAGAAGTTTTGTTGCTCCATAATTGCTTACATCTTTAGCTGATCAAAATGCCTCTATCAATCCTCCTACTGCTCCAAGAGTTATTGAAGTTAGGTTTTGACTAAAATGCCCACTAACAAAACTCTGCTTCTTCAAAGGCTTTTGTACTTGGGGTCTTTAAACAACTTCCCTCACCCCAATGAACTCACTGTACATAGGGCACAATAAGTCTGCCCTCAAACTTGTTGAAAAATGTGTAACTAGGTTCGATTTTCATAAATATGAAATGTACTTTTGATTCTTGTATGTTGTAAAATGAAAGAAAAATTATTGTTATTATTTTTGAAGTACAGGTTTCATGCTCAAGGTCTTTTATTTTTAGAGGTCAAGCAACCATTGAGTGCTTCTAGGGTTTGTCCCAGGCCAAGAAGTCAAAAGATTCATCTTCATAAGTTGAAGACCCCATAGGGCACATTGTAACTTGTAAAGAAAATTATTTTTGTATTTAAAAATGTCAAAATAGCCTTCAAGACCAAGTCGGCCTAGCACCTCAGAAGTCGACCTATTTTGAGGAGCCACGCCCACCTTAAGAAGCCTATAGAAAGGAGGGAACTCGACCTCCTTTGGACATATTCACTTCTCACTCATCCAAGTGAAGGAGAAGCATAAGAAGGACTAGCGAAGAAGGAGAAGGGCGAAGAAAGATAGTTTTGGGCTAATTCTTTCTCACACGTGCGAAGAAGGAAGGCTAGGGTTTGTTGCTTCAAGGTCGAAATCCTCTAATTATTGGAAGAGGGTCAAATTTGTTGGAAGAAGGGTCTGATTGTAAAAATTCCTAGATCTGAAATAAATCTAAGGAATCCCACTGCAACCAACTAGATTACTTCTTCTATTATGTAATTTACTTTGCGCAATTATTTCTAAATTATACATGAAATACTAAACCAATCACTGAAGCAACCTGCACTATAATACTCATGATTCTGAAACAAGGAAATTGAACAAGGAAAATCATTCACACACATGACACCTTTATTTTGGACTAAGTCCCCGGAAAAACCCAATGCGAGAAAATCGGTGCAGCAAATCTGAGGGTTTTATTATTAAGCAGTAGCAATGTCTGAATACATCTTTGAATACCCCTAGGGTAATATAGTTACAGAGAGAAATACCAACAAAATAATTTGTGAGGATTTACCTCACTCAATCACTGAGTTCCCAACTGATCCACATGAAGAAAACTCTTCCTTGGGGAGGCACTGCATAGTTCCAGCGTTGGACCTTCCAGCCACTGTGTCACCCCCTACCAGGCTCAACGTTCAGCCCCAACCAAGTTGATTTTCCTCTGTGGACCCGAGGAACAGCGTCCCGATGTCACTTTCCGGATCCCGGCCTCCGAAACTGATCTACAAGAAGAATTACGGAAACCCTCCTTTGCGTTGCCTCTGCATGAGCCCTACATAGTCACTGTGTCAGCCCTCCTTACTTCAACGTTGGCTGGGTTAGATCACTTCTGCCTCTCTCTGACTGATGCTCCACCAGTTGAGAAAATATTTCCCTTCGGATGCTATCTCTACCCCTCGCTGTTCAGATCTCTAGCTCAAATTTCTCAGCAAACCAAGCCCCAGAAATTTCGAACGCGAGATCAATTCGGTGTGTCTTTCCAAAAGGCCCTCAAGTCTTCCTTTATAGTCTTCTCGTTGAGACATCAACAACCGAGATTAGATCTCTAATCAACGACTAAGATTATAACATGACTTGATCTTCGCCTTCTAGATCATTTTCACTCATGTTTTTTTAATGTCCTTTAATTATTTAATTTCCCTAAGTTTAACTTAGGGTCTCCATTAAAATAATTAATTATTTTAATAAAACATCAAATGAGTTGAATTTTCACAAACGGTTTCTGGGTTCTTTGGAATACTAGTGTCTAAGCCTCTCCACCAAATTTGGGGCTTAGAGCACTTTTTAATGCTACAAAATCAATACTCCCTCTTAGCGAGGAAAGTGCTCTAGCAATTATGCATGCTGCATACTACTCCGACCTTGAAGCATCCTCTGCGTTGTTGAAGTCCATCAACCGCTGCATTGCTGCTACCACTGTACTGCTGCCATAGTATTCAAAACTGGCTGGTTCAAACCGTTAACCGCTCAAACCTGCTGGTCAGATGCCCAGCGGGGTCAAACCGGCCTGAAAACCCGGTTAAGGGAGGGGCTTGACCAAATTTTCCGGTCTGACCAGTGCTAACCAGCTGGTTAATTGATAAACCCATCGGTTTATGGATAAATCGACCGGTTTATGGATAAACCGACTGGTTAGCTGCCACGGCCATAAAAGGGACCCACA
The DNA here is from genome assembly GCA_034641835.2 of Pinus albicaulis. Lineage (NCBI taxonomy): Eukaryota > Viridiplantae > Streptophyta > Pinopsida > Pinales > Pinaceae > Pinus > Pinus albicaulis. The sequence goes on along the minus strand of CM076574.1, from coordinate 782,160,870 downwards.
AAAGTTGATTTGGGCGATAATGGGTGGTTTCAGAGGGAAAAGGAGGGTTGTTCCCCTCCAAAAACACCCTCCCCAATCCTTTAAAGGCAGGGGTACCCTTTCATTTGTCTCACACATCTCATTTTGAGCTTTTGTGAGTTTGATTGAGAGCTTGCAGAGTGTTGAGTTTTTGCTGGAGTAGTGGATCAACATAGAGTTTGAGTAAGTAGTAGCCATCATGCCTCCAAAACCAAGGATACTACATGGGCTCATTGTGATATGATTGATGGAAAAATGATCTACAAATAATGCCAAAAATCTATTGTAGGAGGGGGTATTTACAGGTTCAAGCAACACTTGGCTGGGATAGGAGGCCATGTAAAGCTATATGGAGCACCAAATGAAGTAATAGGGCATATTAGGGCAGGATACCTTCAGAGGTTTGAGATTCAAGTCACTGAACCAATAGAGAAGTTTGTGACTCGAGCGGCTGCAAAATTTGGCAGTCAAGACTCAACCAACTGAGTTTGATCATGATGAGAAGTTTCAAGTGATAATGTTGATCACTAATATCATATATGTAGATTTGTAGTAGGCTAATGGCCTCATAGCTTGTAGCATTGTTTTTGGACTTTATGGGCCATTTGGAGCCTCATTGCTTATGTATTTTTGCGATGATATGTATTGCACTCGGTGCCATTTTGATATATTCACTTTTACATGGTATATAAATGAGCAAACTTTGCATGTTTTGTCTCTATTGGCTTGGAATCATGGTTGCAAATCTTAAAATTAGTTTTTCTAATTAAAAATTAATTATTTAATGTATTTTTTTAATGTATTTTTTTAAAAACCGGTTCATTTAGACTTGATCAGTACCGGTTAGATCGATTCCAATCAAAAACCCGGTCCATTAGGTCCACCGGTCCGGTCACCGATTCCGATTTTTAATAGTATGACTGCTGCCCATGACACTACCACTACCACTGCTGCATCTGTACTACAAATCTCTCCAGTGCTGCATTTGCTATGCTACTAACACTGCAACTTAGCTGCTGAGAGAAACAACTAAACTCACCCAAGACCGAGCAAGTGTTCAGTGGATGCACCTCGTTGTTGAAGACTCTGACTGCTGATAACTACTGCGTTGTCCCTGTGATGTACTGCGCTGCTACTGCTTTGCACTGCGCAACACTGATTTGCACTCCTGTGCACTACACTGTTGCTGCTATGCTGATGTTGCCTCTGCTCTGCGCTGCTCCAGAAATAGGCGCTGCTACCCATTGAACTATCGTGTCCATCACTCCTCGGCTCTCACTGAAACTCCTCCATCCTGCTACTGCAAATATGGGCTCCCGTAGAAAGGTAATGATCCATGAGGTGGGATCCTCAAGGATATTGCCCAACTGAAGTTCGGAGTGAACTACAGTTCAATATCATCCCACTTCTCTCCTCGAGAAGTGTGGGCACTCATGGCAAACTCATCCTCCTCGATCTTTGCGGTTGCAACCTTCGAGTCATGCCTCTCATCTTTTCCCTTCTTCTTCAAAGGACAATGAGATGCATAGTGGCCCATCTCGCCACATCCGAAGCACTTGACCTTCTAAACATCACGCTTCGATTTTCGTTGCGCTTGCTGCCCCTTCGATGCAAGGGTTGTGTTCTCCTCTTCCTCCACGTATTTCGATCCGCTTCCACTGCTGCCATCAAGTTTGCACTTCACTAGGTCTCTCCTCAGCTCTTCCTCCTGAAAAGATGCCCACAACTGTTCCCAACTAGGTAATGTTGCCCGACCCAATATGCTCTGGACAAACACCTACCACTCCTCCGTGACACCATTAAGGGCCATCCGTACCATGGTTGCAGTTGTAGGTGTAGCACCTACTGCCAACAACTGATCTCGAATCTCTTGAAACCGCATGAGGTATGAAGCCACGCGCTCCCCTATCCGCATCTGTATCATACAGAGCTTCTGCTCTGGGAAGTTCCCTCAAATAGGTCATGCAAAGCTACCCGCATCTCTCTGGCAGTAAACTTACCAGCCACATGTGAGACGATGTGATCCTTGACACCATCAAGGAGCAACCTCTTTGCCTTGGCCATATCAGCCTTGTACTTCTTGAACTGATCTGCATCCATAAGAACAACGACCACCATCTCCACAAACGCCTTCAGATCATGTTCATCCATAAGGAACTGAGCTTGTTCCTTTCAGATCATATAGTTGGAGGAGCCCTCCAACCTGATCACGAAATCTGTGAGATGCCATCTCAACTCAAATTTGTCGAATCTGCTCTCTCTTCCTCCCTACTGCACAACTCCTGGTAGGCTTACGCAATCCCTGATGGAGTTGTAAGTTCTGTTGTTCCTCCACTGCTCAGCAACTGAGAAATGCTGACTTCCTTGGCTAGGAAATTACTGAGGAAGAATTCCCTCAATATGTGCTCTTGACTCCTTCTGTCGCTTTTTTGCCCAATAACAGCTTCAGAAAAACTACGTCCCTCTGTCTTCTGCGTGGAGGCTCTTCGCTGCTCGCTCTGCCACATCAAGATCTCGAATCTGGAAGCTCTCTCTCTCTGTCGACTCACTCAGAGAGAGACTGCCATGAAAATCTTAGCCCTCCTCGCTAGAACTGCACAATCCTTCAATGGATCGTTCTGTTGCATTGCAACAAAAACAACCTTCACTTAAGAATTCAGATTTGTTCTTCTTGTTTCACATCAATGCTCTTATACCATGTGAAAATTCCTAGATCTGAAGCAATCTAAGGAATCCGACTGCAACCAACTGGATTACTTCTCCTGTTATGTAATTTACTTTACACAATTATTTCTGAATAATACATGAAATACTGAAGCAATTACTGAAGGAGGCTGCACTATAATACTCATGATTCTGAAACAAGGAAACTGACCAAGGAAAATCATTCACACAATGACACCTTTATTTTGGACCAAGTCCTCGGAAAAACCCAATGCAGGAAAACTGGTGCAACGGATATGAAGGTATTATTATTAAGCAGTAGGAATGTCTGAATACATCTTTGAATACCCCTAGGGTAATTTAGTTACAGAGAGAAATACTGGCAGAAGAATTTGGGAGGATTTACCTCACTCAATCACTGAGTTCCTGGCTGATCCGGATGAAGAAAACTCTGCCCTGGGGAGGCACTGCGCAACCTCTGATCAGTTCCAGCGCTGGACCTTCCAGCCACTGTGTCACCCACTTCCAGGCTCAGTGTTCAGCCCCAACCAAGTCGTTTTGCCTCTGTGGACCCTGAGGAACAGCGTCCCGGTGTCACTTTCCGGATCCCGACCTCCAAAACTGATCTACAAGAAAAATTCTAGAAACCCTCCTTTGCCTCTGCAGTGCCTCTGTGTGAGCTCTACGCAATCAGTACGTCAATCCTCCTTCCTTCAATGTTGGTTGGGTTAGATCACTTCTCCCTCTTTCTGATTGATGCTCCACCAGCTGAGAAAATCTCTCTCTGGATGCTATCTCTGCGCCTCATTGCTCATATCTCTAGCTCGAATTTCTCAGCAAACCACACCCCAGAAATTTAGAACTCTAGATCAATTCTGTGTGTCTTTCCAAATGGCCCTCAAGTCTTCCTTTATAGTCTTCTCGTTGAGACATCAACGACCGAGATTAGATCTCTAATCAATGACTAAGATTATAACATGACTTGATCTCCTCCTTCTAGATCATTCTCACTCATAATTTCCCTAAGTTTAACTTAGGGTCTCCATTAAAATAATTAATTATTTTAATAAAACATCAATCGAGTGGAATTTTCACAAACGGTTTCTGGGTTCTTTGGAATACCAGTGTCTAATCCTCTCCACCAAATTTGGGGCTTAGAGCACTTTTCGATGCTACAAAAATCAACACTAATATGTCGCCTATGAACCCTAGACAAGGAAGCAAGTCAAGCGAAGTTGCTGGGAGGCCTTGGAAGGCGAAAATTTGCTCACATGTGTGGATGCAGTAGCAGTTGCAGGGGGTCGGAAATTTCAAACCTGCAGTAGAGGCCGGAATTCTGTAGCTGGGGGTCGAAGTTGCATTGTTGGAAGATATTTGATTGGTTTTGACTTGGACAAAGGAATCACATCATCTGGAAATACCAAACTTGGTCTTGGTCTAGAGGTCTTGGAATTCGTCAATTGAGGAATATATAAGAAGAGAAGAGATTTACGTGTTTTCCTCTCAAGTGGAGAGGTTTTGGCCCTAGCTTGCAGCTTATATTCTTTGTTCCTGTGTACTATTGTTCTTCTTATTTTGTTAGCTGTTTGATGATAAGAACGAACATAATTATAAGAGAAGAAGCTAATAAGTAAAAAAAGTAAAAAGATATCATAAGCAATTATCAAGAAAAGAGAAATCCTCGTAACTACTTCCCTATAGATTTTTCAACATGGTATTACTAATTAGAGCTAAGGTTGGCTAAGAGCATAATGAATATCTCTACTACATTGAAGAACTTCGTAAAGAGGTGTACAATGGTTGCAAGTCATCTCAAGAAGGGCATCAAATAAGTATGGGATCTCTTATTTTCTCTTAAGAAGGAAGTGACCATGACATCTACAAAGGACAAAGGACTATTCTCAATACCCACTGACACATTTCAAGATGAGAATATTTGGGTAATCGATAGTGGAGCATCGAGACATATGACTGGTCAACACAAGCAACTAAAAACATTGTCAAAAGGAAAGTCCTCTTACTCCGTAGAGCTTGGTGACAATAAGAGCTATCCTGTGAGAGGAATTGGATCAACCTTGCTAGAGCTGGAGAATGGAGGAAATATTCATCTCAACAATATCCTGTTTGTTCCAGGTTTGCATAAGAATCTACTTTCCATTACATGTCTAGAAGATAAGGGTGATATAATTTCTTTCATAGATGGAAAGGTTGTAGAATGGGATAAAAACTTAAGCATTGAAGATGCAAGGATGATTGGGATCCGTGAAGGAAGACTTTACAAATTGTTAACTCCCCTCGCTCAAGCTTTGGTTCACATTGAAGTTAGCCCATGTGACTTTGGCATAGAAGATTTGGACATCTTCACTACAAAATCTTACCAACCCTAAATTCAATGGTGAATGGCATCCCCAAACTAAAAGAAGATCATGAAGGAGTATGCAAGGGATGTGCATTGGGTAAAAACACCAAGAGACCATTTGGAAGTAATGCTTCAAGGTCAAAAGAAATTTTGGATCTCATTCATTCCGATGTCTATGGTCCAATGACTCCAAAATCTCTTGGAGGTCATCTATACTATGTAACATTCATTGATGACCATTCAAGGAAAACTTGGGTTTATTTAATGAAATCCAAGGATGAAGTCTTCATCAAATTTCAAGAATTCAAAGCTAAAGTAGAGAACCTTAGAGAAAGGAGAATCAAGGTTTTAAGCTCTGATAATGCAGGAGAAGACACATCAAAGGAAATTATAGCCTTCTGTAAGGAGTTTGGGATTAAGAGGGAGTTGATAGTCCCATATAATCCTGAACAAAATGGAGTTGCAAAACGAAAGAATCGATCCATTGAAGAAAGTGTACAAGCCATTTTAAATGATCAAGATTTGCCGAAATTTCTATGGGGTGAAGCTACTAAGGCAACTGTATACATACAAAATCGAAGTCCCCACAGGTTACTAGGTAACATGACTCCCGAAGAAGCATTCACTGGGAAGAAACCAAGCATGGACCATCTCCAAATTTTAGGTTGTCCTGTCTATATTCATATACTAAAGGACAAGAGAAAGAAATTGGATCCTTCAAGCATGCAAGGAACATTTGTTGGCTGCAATCATTCTTCTAAGGCCTATAGGGTCTACATAAAAGAGGGACACCAAGTAGAAGTTAGTTGAGATGTGATATTTGATGAAAGTATTGCATCAAGAAATCAAAGGATCTCCCTATGGACTTTGATGATGAAGAACTTTTTATATTTGAAGAGGAAGGTACCAGGGAGGAAGAAGAATTAAATCATGAAGATGAGGGTCCCAGTGAACCTGTGCAACCTGTGGTCATCCCCAAAACCAGAAAGAGACCTAACTGGTTGAAATCTACTTTATTAGATGCAGAGGGACATGGAGCAGCTAAAGGCACATTCAAAGAAAGAAAGAAGCCCAAAAGATATTATGGGAATGTAGCATATATGAAAAAACTAATAGAAGCAGAGGCATCCACCTTTGAAGAAGCTGTTAATAACCAAGAATGGAAGGGTGCCCTGAATGAATAGTATCAATTGATAACAAAAAATGGAGTTTGGGAGTTCGTACCTAGGCTTGAACAGAAATCTGTGGTGACTTCCAAATGGATTTACAAGATTAAACATGTGGCAGATGGAAGTGATGACAAGTATAAGACAAGATTTGTGACTAGGGGCTTTTCTCAACAAGAAGGCATCGATTATGAAGAGACATTTGCTCCAACAACAAGGTATACAACTATACGTTCATTGGTCTCTTTGGCAACATCGATGGGATGGAATATTCATCAAATGGATGTCAAGACAACATTCCTGAATGGCACGATTGATGAAGAAGTCTATATAGAGCAACTCTTTGGATTTGAAGTCAAAGATAGAGAGGATTATGTTTGCAGGTTGAAGAAGGCATTATATGGCCTTAAGCAAGCACCAAGGGCATGGTATGCAAGGATGGATGCATACCTACAAAGATTGGGCTTCATAAAGAGTTTTGTTGATCTGAGTCTACATATCAAGGTTGTGAAGGATGAGCCTGTAATCATTCTTCTATAGAAAGGTGTGGAAGATCGAATCCAAGAATGCAAGAAGCAACTAACAACAAAATTTGACATGAAGGATCTAGGGCTGATGCACTACTATTTGGGACTATAAGTTTGGCAAGGACCTGATCAAATTTATCTAGGTGAAGGAGAGTATGTGATTGAGATGCTAAAGAGGTTTGACATGATGGATTGCTAACCTATGATAAGCCCAATGATCACAAACTTGATGAGGCTAAGGAGTTCTGAATCGAACCCAGTGGATCCAACCAGGTATAGACTATTGATTGGCTCACTAATGTACTGGGTGAATACTCGACCAAACATATGTTTTGCAGTGAATGTTCTCAGTCAGTTCCATGTTGAGCCAAAGCATGATCATTGGATAACAACCAAGCATATATTGAGATAATTGCAAGGAACAATCCACTACTGCCTGAAGTATGATAGGAGGAATGATGTCCACTTGATTGGATGTACAAATTCCGACTGGGGAGGCAGTGAGCAGGATGGAAGAAGAACCACAGGTGGATGTTTTAGTTTGGGATCCTCCATGGTCTCATGGATGAGCAGAAAGCAAGAATTAGTTGCTTTGAGTAGTGTTGAGGCTGAATATGTTGCAGCTAGTGAAGTAAGCAGAGAAGCTGTCTGGTTGAGGAAGTTGCTGTCCGACTTGTTTGAAGGACCAATGGAACCTACAGTGATACATTGTGATAACAAAGGACACTGTGATGCAAAGTGGCCCATCTCGCCACATCTGAAACACTTCACCTTCGAGACATCTCTCTTTTGTCTCTGTTGCCCTTGTTGTCCCTTTGATGCAAGGGCTGCATTCTCCTCCTTCGGATTCTTCGATCTGTTGTTGCTGCTGCCGTCAAGTTTGCACTTGACTAGATCTCTCCTCAGCTCCTCCTAAAGTGTTGCCCACATCTGCTCCCAACTAGGAAGCGTAGCCCTGCCCAAAATACTTTGGAAAAAAACTTGCCACTCCTTCGTGACTGCGTTAAGGGGTGGATCCCACGGCTACAAACTGGTCTCGAATCTCTTGAAGTCTCGTAAGGAAGAAGAATTATATCATGAAGATGAGGGTCCTAGTGAACCCGTGCAACCTGTGGTTATCCCCAAAACCAGAAAGAGACCTAACTAGTTGAAATCTACTTTATTAGATGCAGAGGGACATGGAGTAGCTAAAGGCACATTTAAAGAAAGAAAGAAGCCCAAAATATATTATGGGAATGTAGCATATATGACAAAACTAACAGAAGAAGAGCCATCCACCTTTGAAGAAGTTGTTAATCACCAAGAATGGAAGGATGCCCTGTAGGAATAGTATCAATCGATAACGAAAAATGGAGTTTAGGAGATTGTACCTGGGCTTGAACAGAAATCTGTGGTGACTTCCAAATGGCTTTACAAGATTAAACATGTGGCAGATGGAAGTAATGACAAGTATAAGACAAGATTTGTGACTAGGGGCTTCTCTCAACAAGAAGGCATTGATTATGAAGAGACATTTGCTCCAACAACAAGGTATACAACTATACGTTCACTGGTCTCTTTGGAAGCATCGATGGGATGGAATATTCATCAAGTGGATGTCAAGACTGCATTCCTAAATGGCACGATTGATGACGAAGTCTATATAGAGAAACTCTTTGGATTTGAAGTCAAAGATAGAGAGGATTATGTTTGCAGGTTGAAGAAGGCATTATATGGCCTTAAGCAAGCACCAAGGGCATGGCATGCAAGGATGGATGCATACATACAAAGATTGGGCTTCATAAAGAGTTTTGTTGATCTGAATCTCTATATCAAGGTTATGAAGGATGAGCCTATAATCATTCTTCTATATGTGGATGATCATCTCTAGAAAGGTGTGGAAGATCGAATACAAGAATGCAAGAAGCAACTAGCAACAAAATTCGACATGAAGGATCTAGGGCTGATGCACTACTATTTGGGATTGTAAGTTTGGCAGGGACCTGATCAAATTTATCTAGGTGAAGGAAAGTATGTGATTGAGATGCTAAAGAGGTTTGACATGATGGATTGCTAACCTATATAAAGCCCAATGATCACAAACTTGAAGAGGCTAAGGAGTTTTGAATCGAACCCAATGGATCCAACCAGGTATAGACTATTGATTGGCTCACTGATGTGCTTGGTGAATACTTGACCAGACATATGTTTTGCAGTGAATGTTCTTAGTCATTTCCATGTTGAGCCAAAGCATGATCATTGGATAACAACCAAGCATATACTGAGATAATTGCAAGGAACAATCCACTACTGCTTGAAGTATGATAGGAGGAATGGTGTCCACTTGATTGGATATACAAATTCTGATTGGGGAGGCAGTGAGCAGAATGGAAGAAGAACTACAGGCGGATGTTTTAGTTTGGGATCCTCCATGGTCTATTGGATGAGCAGAAAACAAGAATCGGTTGCTTTGAGTAGTGTTGAGGGTGAATATGTTGCAGCTAGTGAAGTAAGCAGAGAAGCTGTTTGGTTGAGGAACCTGTTGTTCGACTTGTTTGAAGGACCAATGGAACCTACAGTGATACATTGTGATAACACCAACTGTATAAGGTTGTCTGAAGAACAAATGTTTCAAAGGACACTGTGATGCAAATTGGCCCATCTCGCCACATCTGAAACACTTCACCTTCGAGACATCTCTCTTTTGTCTCCATTGCCCTTGCTGTCCCTTAAATGCGAGGGCTGCATTCTCCTCCTTTGGATTCTTCGATCTGTTCCCGTTGCTGTCGTCAAGTTTGCACTTGACTAGATCTCTCCTCAGCTCCTCCTAAAGTGCCGCCCACATCTGCTCCCAACTAGGAAGCATAGCCGTGCCTAAAATACTTTGGACAAAAACTTGCCACTCCTCCGTGACTATGTTAAGGGCTAGCGTCACGATAGTTGCAGCACTTGGGGTGGATCCCACGGTTGCCAACTGGTCTTGAATCTCCTGAAGTCTCGTAAGGAATGGAGCAATGTGCTCCCCCTTCTATATCTGGATCATTTGGAGCTTCTGCTCCAAGTAGATCTTCCATTGCTCGGAAGTTCCTTTGTATAGCAGGGACAAGGCCTCCCATATCTCCCTGGCGGTGTTCTTGCTAGATATATGAGAGACTGTGATCCTTGGCACCATCAAGGATTAGTCTCTTTGCCTTTGCCATATCGGACTTGTACTTCTTGTTCTGATCCGGATCTGTAAGTACAACAACCACATTGTCCACGAATGCTTTGAGATCATATTCATCTAGAAGGAATTTGATTCTTTCCTTCCAGATTATGTAGTTGGAGGATCCCTCCAACCGGTCTTGATCTCTCAGTGCATGAGATGCCATTTCAACCGAAAATTGTCAAATTGCTCCTCTTCTTCCCCCATTGCGCAACACTAGGTAGGGTTATGCAGTCCTTGTGGAGCTTGTAGATTTGCCGCTCAGATCTTGGAAAATTGTTGAATTCCTAGGCAAGGAACTCACCGAGGAAAAACTCCCCACTATTTTCTCTTATTATTTTTCTGACGCTTCTCTACCCAACAACTGCCTGCAGAAAACTACGTCCCTCTGGCTCTATGTGAAGGCTTTGCGCTGGTCCCTCTACCTTGGCAATATCTCGATCTAGAAGTCTTTCCTCTCTTTCGACTCACTCAGAGAGAGACAACCTTGAAAAATTAGCCCTCCTGGCTAGAACTGCACAATCCCTCTGGGGATTCGATTTGTTGTTGTGCTGCAGCAATTTGGCCTTCACTTAAGTGCTAGATCCGCTCTTCCTGTTTGACATCAAATGCTCTGATACCATGTGAAAATTCCTAGATCTAACAATTGTAGGAATCCTATCGCAACTAACTGAATCTACTTCATATACTTATAAATTACATTACATAATTATTTTCAAATTTCTTCATGAAAATATTGAAGTAACTTACTGAAACGACCTACACTTAATACGTTATGATTCTGAAACAAAGAAACTGAGCCAAAGAAAAAATCACACATAGGACACCTTTATTTTGGAATAAGTCCTCGGAAATACCCAATGCAGGAAAACCGGTGCAGTAGATCTGAGGGTTTGTATTATTAAGTAGTAGCAAATCCTGAATACATCTCTGAATACCTCAAGGGTTATTCAGTTACAAAGAGATAAATACTGGCAGAAAGATTTGTGAGAATACCTCACACAATCACTTAAAACTCCCAACTGATTTGATCATTGGATGAGGTTCCCCTAGCAAGCTCTGCACTGCTACTGCGTGTTGATTTTTGGTTTGCATCGAATTTGTTCTAGCTACGAAACTTTGCTGAGGGGCTAGAACACATGAGATCTCCAAGACCCATAAATCATTTGGAGAAATTCCACCCCGTGTGAAAGTTATTCAAATAATTAATTATTTTAATGTAGACCTTAAGTCGAACTGAGGGAAATTAAATAATTAAAGTGAATTAATTAAAACGTGTCGGTGAGAATGTTCTAAGTGACGTGGATCAAGTCTTTTCTAATCTTAATCGTCAATTAAAGATTAGATCATGGACGTTGATTGTTCAACGAGAAAAGTGTTAAAGGAAGACTCGGGGTCAGTTGGAGATGACACACAAAGCAACAACACTGGAGCTAAGTCGAAATTATGGGGCGCGGTTTGTTGAGAATTTTCGAGTGAGCTTGTAGTGTAGTGAGGGGAAAATCGGCAAAGGGATTTTAGATCCAAGGCCGAGAATACAATTGCAGAGATGCGGATCTGTACCAGAGAGGAAGCACAGTCCCAGAAGGGTGATGCAGAGGCAGCATAGGCCCAACAACGGTGACGCTGACCTAGCCAGTCTCACGCAAAGCCGACGCAGAGGCTGACGTAGTCACAGAATGCTGACGGAGGCCAGGAGGGGTTGATGTAGAGCCAAAGGCTGCAACGGTTGGGTTTCAGTGGGCCGGAAAGTGCTCGTATTCAGGAGATCTAGAAGGGGTAACACAACCACACTAAAGGGTGATGCAGTGACTGCGTAGGCACCTGTGGGGTTCCTCATCCTCAGCTGAATCAGCTATATTTTCTGTCTTCGGAGATAGAGGTACATCTGCCGATATTTTCTCTGTTGGGAAAACCACTACTAGTGCCCTTGTTTGTATTCAGAATTTTGCATAATAATAAAACCCTGCTACACTCGATTTTCCTGCATTGGGTTTTTCCAGGGACATTTGTTCGAAAAATATTGTGTGCTTTGTCATGTGTGCTTAATTCTTCAATACTTGCTCTGTATGTATGTGTACATTTGTAGTGTGTTTACTTCGTTGTTTTCTAAATATTTCTGAAAATAACTTGTAAATGTAAAAACACAAGTAGGAAAAGTAAACTAGATTTTTGCAGTAGAAATTCTTGTTAAGTAGATTTAGGAATTTTCACATGGTATCAGAGTTATTGCAGATCAGGGGGAGCTGAAGCCATCAACGAAGTGATGAAGTTTTTGCTACAGGAAGGCAGCTGAGACAACACAGATCTAGAAAGCGTCAGCACAACACTAGAGGGACAATGCATACCCAGCAAGGGTGTGACGCAGAGCCTGTCTAGCTCACGCAGTGCTGACGCAGAGGCTGGCACAGGCCCAGAAGGGTGACGTAGAGGCTGGCGCATGCCCAGAAGGGTGACACAGAGCATGTCTAGCTCACATAGAGCTGATGCAGGCCTAAGAGAGTGACGCAGTTCGAGAGGGGGTGACATTGTGTCAGTTGCCATGGCTGGAGGTGCAGTTTTGTTCTTCGAAGTTGCTGGTGGGGCATTGTTTCTGTCGATGCAGAACAATGTCTAGCAGGGTTGTCAAAGTAAGGGGAAACAGTTCCACAACAGACTTTCTAGCCAAGAAGTCTGAGATCCAATCAATGGAGTGATTGGAGAGGGCTGATTCGATAGAATTGGTGGAGGATTTCTGAGAAGGAAATCATTGGTGAGGGGGAGCGTATTCTCTAGAGGGTTTCTATCGCTAAGAAACCCAGATCCGGTCTCTCGCTGAGAGTAGCAGCAAAAGAAGGGAGAAGAGCATCCGTTTCGACATTTTGAGTAGAGATGGCCTCGCATGGATTGAGAGATCAGGACAGGCTAGATGGTGCATCTAACTTCGTCATCTGGAAAGCTAGAATCTTGTAAGTCCTTGACGAATATCGTATCAAAGATCATGTCGAGAGGGTTGTAGCCGTTTTGGTCGATGCTGATCCATTAAAGAAGTATGAGGAAAATCAAGCATGGGCTAAGTGCTGGATTTTGGACGGGGTGAAGGATCATGTGGTCCCACATATTGTCGAAAAGAACACAACAAATGAGATGTGAACAACGCTAACCAAGATGTATCAAGACACCTCCGTCTAGAGGAAGATGCTTCTGGAGAATCAGCTGCGACTATTTCAAATGCACAAGGGAGAGGAAATCGACCCCTTCCTCATTAGATTGAAGGCAATTCTAGATCATCTGGATGCTATGGGGGCAACTCTTGATGATGGTCTCATTGTGAGGACTGCCCTGAACGCAGTCACTGATGATTGGGAGACCTTTGTCCAAAGTATTTTGGGCAGAGCACAACTTCCAAATTGGGAAGACATGTGGGCAACTCTTCATCAAGAGGAGATCAGGAGAATGTCCAAGATGGGTAGCAACAGCGGAGGAGCCAAGATCAAGCAGGAGGAGGAAGATGCGGCTCTCACATCTAAGGGATAGCGATAGTAACAAGGGAAGAGGAAAAAGGACCTCTCAAAGGTCCGGTGCTTCAGATGTGGCGAATTGGGACATTTCGCCAATACTTGTCCTCAGAAGAAGAAAGGAAAGGAAGATTTAGATTCTAAGGTTGCAGCAGCCAAGGGGGATGATGGCAGTGATGATGATGTGGCTATGAGTGCTCATGTGCCTCGAGAGAAGAGGTGGGGCGACATAGATCTGTAGATTGAGCTACAAATAGAAAGGGGCATGATCCTTGAGGTGCCCAAACTCTTAGTTCACACACGAACTACGGGAGCCCTTAATGACAGTAGCAGGATGACTGGAGTCAGTTGGTGCAGAGGATTATGGAGGCACATTGGCAGTGCTAAGACGCTGAAGGCTGGAGCAACGCATAGGTAGCAACAACGTAGAGGCTGATGGGATTTCAGCAACGCAGAGGCAGTGCTTACGCAATGCAGAGTAGTAGCAATGCAGAGGCACTAGAGGGGCAACGCAAATTAGCAGCAGAGGGTGTTCCAGTATCAAGATGTAACTAGACTGACTTGTCTGTCAGGATTTTGGGTGATGTCCTTCAGTTGCTTACTTCTCAACAATTGAGTTGCAGTGCGACAGTTAACAATGTTAGTGCTATTGGCAGCATGATGCAACATTTGAGAGGGAGCTGCAGTACAGATGAGGCAGTGACTGTGGCAGAGTCATGAGCAGTAGTAATGAAGGCAACAACGCAGTGGATGAGGGGCAACAGGCCGAGCATTAGCAGCGCAGGGGATCGATGCCATGGATCAGAGTAACGCTTGTGGAGTGAAGTGTTGCAAGAGCACATTCCTCGCTAAGAGGGAATGTTGATTTTTGGGTAGCATCGGATGTGCCCTATCTCTGAAACTTTGTGGAGGGGCTAGAACACGAGATCTCCAAGACCCATAAATCGTTTGGAGAAATTGCACCCGGTGTGAAAGTTATTCAAATAATTAATTATTTTAAAGGAGACCCTAAGTCGAACTTAGGGAAATTAAATAATTAAAGTGAATTAATTAAAACATGTGGGTGAGAATGTTCTAAGTGACATGGATCCAGTCTTTTCTAATCTTAGCCGTCGATTAGAGATTAGATCGCGATCGTTGATTGTTCAACGAGAAAAGTATTAAAGGAAGGCTTGGGGTCAGTTGGAGATGACACACAGAGCGGTAGCACTGGAGCTAAGTCAAAATTATGGGGTGATGTTTGCTGAGAATTTTCGAGTGAGCTTACAGTTGAACGAGGTGCAGATCAGCAGAGGGATTTCAGATCCGAGGCTGAGAATACAATTTGTAGAGAGGCAAATCCATACCAGAGAGGCAGCGCAATCCAGGAAGGGTGATGCAGAGGTAGCGTAGGCCCAACAGGAGTGACACAGACCCAGCTAGGCTCACGTAGAGCGAGCACAGAGGCTGATGCAGTCATAAAAGGGTGACACAGGCTAGGAGGGGCTGATGCAGTCATAGAAAGGTGACAGGCTAGGAGGGGCTGATGCAGTCATAGAAAGGTGACAGGCTAGGAGGGGCTGACGCAAAGCCAGAGGCTACAACATTGGGGTTTCAGTGGGCCAGAAAGGGCTCGTATTCAACAGATCCAAAAGGGGTGACGCAACCACACTGAAGGGTGATGCAGTGACTGTGTAGGCACTTGTGGGGTTCCTCATCCTCAGCTAAATCAACCATATTTTCTGTCTTTGGAGATAGAGGTACGTCTGCCGGGATTTTCAAAGCACCACTGGTGCCCTTGTTTGTATTCAGAATTCTGCATAATAATGGAACACTGAAGAGCTACTGCATCGGTTTTCCCGCATTGGGTTTTTCCGGGGACATTTGACCGAAAAATATTGTGTCCTTTGTCATGTGTGCTTAATTCTTCAGTACTTGATCTGTATGTATGTGTAGATCTGCAGTGTGTTTACTTCGTTTTTTTCTGAATATTTTTGAAAATAACTTGTAAATGTAAAAACACAAGTAGAAGAAGTAAACCAGATTTCTGCAATAGAAATTTTTGTTTAGTAGATTCAGGAATTTTCACACTGCACAGTCCCTACATCACCCTCTCTAGGCACTGTGTCACCCAGCTACATGATCAATCTGCAACCCGAAATCACTGTTCTCAGCCTCCCAGTCTCACACCCTGGCTCTCGGCTTTGTGAAAGTTTCAAAACAAAAACCCTAATGCAGTTTCTTGATATACTTCACCTACTTATTTGATTATTTAACAAGTTATTAATCTGAATATTCAGAAAAGCACTAAAGAAAATACAAAATGAAACCTACACATCTACAAATCATTTACCGAACAATGCGCAGATGTGACAAAATTACACAGTTTTTTCGGACAAATGTCCCCGGAAAAACCCAATGCGGGAAAGCCGGTGCAGTAGCTCTAGAGGGTTTTATTATTATGCATAATTTGAATACAATTATATAGGCACCAGAAATGGTCTGCCTTACAGAGAAATTACATGGCAAATGTACCTTTCACTCGGAGACAAAATATGGCTGATCCAACCCTTTCCGGTGAATAACGAATTTGAGCCCTTTCTGGCCCACTGGAACCCTCAACGCTGCCTCTGCAGGCTCTGCATCAACCCCTACTGGCTGCATCCTCTTCCTCCTCCTTTACTTTGCTACTTCCAGTGCTAAATTCCCTCTTGGTCGTCCGCCGGATCTCCTCCTGTCGAAGGACGGCCCACATGTCACCCCAATTAGGGAGTTGTGCTCTGCCCAAAATGCTTTGGACAAAGGTCTCCCACTCATCAGTGACAACATTCAAGGCTATCCTTACTAAGAGTCCTTCATCCGGAGTTGGCCCCATGGAAATTAGCTGATCCCGGATAGTTTGCAATCTGGAGAGGAATGGATCGATTTCTTCCCCTTTGTGCATCTAGAACATCCTCATCTGGTTCTCTAGAAGCATCTTATGTTGGATGGAGCTCCCTTGATACAGTGTGGTCAGACCTATCCACACCTCATTGTCGTCTTCTTCTCGAGAATGTGTAGGACCACGTGATCCTTCACTCCATCCATGATCAAGTGCTTTGCCCTGCGCTTGATTCTCATTAAACTTCTGCAGAGTGTTGGTATCGGCTAACACAACTACGACATTTTCTGCATGTTCCCTGATGTCGTACTCTTCCAAAACTGACAGGATTCTGGCCTTCTAGATTGCGAAGTTGGACACACCGTCCAACCTATCCCGATCACGCAATCCATACGGGGTCATCTAGCTCAATTCTGTTGAAACAGGTACTCCTCTCCCTCTTCCCACTGCAACACTCAACAGGGGACTGAATTTGGGTTTCTTGGCGATAGAAACCCTCTATAGTAGCTGCTCCCTTTGAAAACCGATTTCCCTCCAGGAAATCCTCTGCCAAATCACCTGAATCAGTCCTCTACGATCAACCTCTTGATCGAATCTCAGATCTGTTTCGCACAAATCTGCTGAGCAACTGTTCTCCTTCTGCTTTTGTCACCTTTGCTAGGCACTGTTCTGCACCGACAGAACCTGTGCCACACCAGAAAATTCTGAAGATCAGAAGTTGGACTTCCAGACTTTGGCAAACTGCATAACAATTCTTCTACACGGACTGCGCCCCTCTCGCTGGCCTCTGCGTGACCAGACTGGCTCAATGCAGCACAAGCTGCCCCTGTGTCTATCTGGAAGGCTCTGCGCTGCCTCTGCGTCAGCCTCTGCATTGCCTTTGCATCAGCCTGGCTGGGCTGCGTCCCTCCTGGTGCTGCGCTGCCCTCTTCTAGATCTCTACTGCTTCAGTTGCCTTTCCCGCAACAATTATCTTCAACTACTCTGCTGGTGGATCAACTTGATCTGCAATGCTCGGATACCATGTGAAAGTTTCAAAACGGAAACCCTACTTCAACTACCATCAAGGATTAGGCTCTTGGCCTTTGCCATATTAGACTTGTACTTCTTGTTCTGATTCAGATCTGTAGGTACAACAACCACATTGTCCACTAATGCTTTGAGATCATATTCGTCTAGAAGGAATTTGATTCTTTCCTTCCAGATTACATAATTGGAGGATCCCTCCAACCAATCTTGATCTCTCAGTCTGTGAGATGCCATTTCAACCGAAAATTGTCGAATTGCTCCTCTTCTTCCCCCACTGCGCAATACTAGGCAGGCTTACGCATTCCTTGTGGAGCTTGTAGATCTGCTGCCTGGATCTGCGACTCAGATCTTGGAAAAATGTTGAATTCCTCGACAAGGAACTCACTGAGGAAAAATTCCCACTATGTGCTCTTCTTCTTCTTCTGATGCTTCTCTGCCCAGCGACTGCTTGCAGAAAACTGCGTCCCTTATCTTATACTTTTCTCGTTGGGAAACCAATGGTCGTGATCTAATCTCTAATCGAAGGCTCATATTAAAAGATTGCTTGATCCACGTCACTTAGAACATTTCATAACATGTGTAAATTAATTCACTTTAATTTTTCTATTTCCCTAAGTTAGACTTAGGGTCCTCATTAAAAAAATGAATTATTTGAATAACTCATACACCGGATGAAAGTTCTCCAAACACTTTCTGGGTCTTGGAGATCTCGTGCATCTTAGCCCCTTCACAAAATTTCGGAGCTAGAGCACACTCGATGCTACCCCAAAATCTCAACACTCCCTCTTAGCGAGGAGTATGCTCTAGCAATACTTCCACACTGAAGCATTGCCTGGTCTCGGCATCGGTCCCCGCGCTGCTGATGCTTGGCTTGCTACCCTCCATCCACTGCGCTACTGCCACTGTACTGCTGACCATGTCACTGTCACCGACACTACAACATCTGTACTACAGCGCCATCTCAAATTATTGCATCATGCTGCCAACTGTTGTACTGCAACTCAGTTGCTGAGAAGTAAGCAAGTGAAGGACCACCCAGTGACTGAAAGACAAGTTAGTCGGGCTGCATCTCATCACTCAAGCTCCTTTGGGTGTTGCGCTGCGCTACCTCCCTGAAGCCACTGTGTTGCACTGCCTCCCTGAAGCCACTGCGCTGCTGTTGCTCTGCACTGCCCCTCTGCGCTGCTAAAGTCCCATCAACCTCTGCGCTGCTGCTTCTACACTGCTGTTGCCACTGCACTGTGATGCTCCACTCTACAACGTCCCAACTTTGCCTCTGCTTCACTGTGATCTTCTGCACCCACTGTTCCAGTCATCCTGCTACTGTCTTAAGGCTCACGTAGCTCGTATGTGATCCAAGAGTCTGGGCACCTCAAGGATGTTGCATACCATCTGTAGCTGCTCTACAGATCAATGTCGCCCCACCTCTTCTCTCGAGGTGCATGAGCGCTCATAGCCACATCATCCTGACTACGACTGTCGCCTCTAGCTTCTTCTGCCTTGGAATTAGAAAATTCCTTGTCCTTCCTCTTAGGACAAGTGCTGGAAAATTGTCCAAGTTCACCACATTTAAAGCACCAGACCTTCGATAGTTCCCTCTTCTTCTTTCCTTGTCGTCGTTCCTTCAATGCATGGGCTGCATCCTCTTCCTCCTCTTTCTTTACTTTGCTACTTCCGGTGCTGAATTCCCTCTTGGTCATCCGCGCTGCACTGGTTGGGTCTGCATCACCCTACTGGGCTTACGCAGCCTTTGCGCAGTCTTCTGCGTGATGATGGCTGAACTGCGTCCTCCTGGCTGGCCTTTGCGCTACCTGGTACAAGCTGCCTCTCTGCTGCTATATTCTCGGTCTCGGATCAGATCTTCCCTTGTCAATATTTGCCCCCCACTGGCAAACTTACTTCAAATTCCTTAGAAAACCCCGCTCTAGAAATTCGACTTAGCTTAAGTGCTCTGCCTATGTGTGTGTTCTCCAACTAACCCCAAGCCCTTCTCATATAGTTTTCTTGTTGGGAAACCAACGACCGTGATCTAATCTCAAATCGATGACTTTAATTAAAAGACTGCTTGATCCACAATCAATGTTGCGAACATCTCGATAACACCCCGATTTTATCTCAAAATCACGTTTTTTTGGCCTAGCTGATGTTTGCCAATTTAAAAAAATATTTTTATGGTATCTTAATTTTGCCGATATTTACTAATATTTTCCTGATTTTTTGGTTTTCCGGACCCTTGCCGATTTTACCCTGATGCCGATGTTCGCAACATGCATCACTTAGAACATTTCATCACATGTGTAAATTAATTCACTTTAATTTTTCTATTTCCCTAAGTTAGACTTAGGGTCCTCATTAAAAAAATTAATTATTTGAATAACTCATACACTGGATGAAATTTCCCCAAATGCTTTCTGGGTCTTGGAGATCTCATGTATCTTAGCCCCTCCACAAAATTTCAGAGCTAGAGCACACCCAATGCTACCCCAAAAGTTCAACAGGTTTTGAAACTGATTCTTCTGCAAAATCTCAGATTCTCTTTGACCTTCTGCGCTTCCTCTGGGAAGCTCTGCGTGGCTTAGCGTGAGTGCTGCTGGATCACTCTCTTCCTCTCTCTACTGATGATTCTCCGACTGAGAAAAATTTCTCTTCAAAATTTCTCTACCCCTCTCTATGCTGGAATCAATTAGATCTGATCTTCGTCTCAGCACTTGCTTCGTTAGAATAATTCGATCATTAGATTCACTCGGTTTGTTCTTCCAAATGACCCTCAAGCCTTCCTTTATAGTCTTTTCATTGAGACATCAACGATCGAGATTAGATCTCTAATCTACAACTAAGATTATAACATGACTTGATCTTCGCTTTCTAGAGCATTCTTACTCTGTTTTATTAATACCCTTTAATTATTTAATTTCCTTAAGTTTAGACTTTGGGTCCCTATTAAAATAAATAATTTTTACAATAAAACATAATCCGAGTGGAATTTTTACAAAAGGTTTCTGGATTCTTTGCAATACTAGTGGCTAAGACTCTCCACAAATTTTGAGACTTAGAGCACATCCGATGCTACCAAAAATCAACACATTGTGATTTGATCTTGTGGGGAGAGATAGAGCTTTTAGTCAAGGCCTTGCTGTGTGACAATGTTGGTTGTTATGATGCTAAACAAATGGGTTGTCGATCTGACTCTTCTTATGAGATCTCTTCAGATTGAGAATGTCCATGTACCATTTATGAATACCTCCCTAGTTAAGAGGGAGCGTTGAAAAATGTGTAACTAAGTTCGGTCTTCATAAATATGAAATGTACTTTTGATTCTTATAGATTGTAAAATGAAAGGAAATTATTATTGTTAATTTTGAAGCATGGGTTTCATTCTCAAGGTCATTTATTTTAGAGGCCAAGCACCCTAGGTGAAGAAGTCGAAAGAATCATTGTCATAAGTTGAAAACCCCATCAGGCATATTGTAACTTGTAAAGAAAATTATTGTTGTATTTAAAAGTGTCAAACTACCTTTCAAGACCAAGTCAGCCTGGCAACTAAGAAGTCAACCTATTTTGAGGAGCCACGTCCACCTTAAGAATCCTATATAAAGGAGGGAACTCGACCTCCTTTGGACATATTCACTTCTCACTCATCCAAGTAAAGGAGAAGCAAAAGAAGGACTAGTGAAGACTGGGAAGGACGAAGAAAGATACTTTTGGGCTAATTCTCTCTGACACGTGCGAAGAAGGAAGGCTAGGGTTTGCTTCTTCAAGCTCGAATTTCTCTAATTATTGGAAGAGGATCAAATCTATTGGAAGAAGGGTCTAATAGGTCACCTATTAACCCTAGACAAGGAAGCAAGTCAAGCGAAGTTGCTGGGAGGCCTTGGAAGGCTAAAATTCACTCACATGTGTGGATGCACTAGCAGTTGCAGGGGGCCAAAAATTTCAGACCTGCAGTAGAGGCCGAAATTCTGTAGCTAGGGGTCAAAGTTGTGGAGCTGGAAGAGATTTCACTGGTTTTGACTTGGACAAAGGAAGCACATCATCAGGAAAGGTTAAACTTGGTGTTGGAGGGGTATTGGTCTTGGTCTAGAGGTCTTGGAATTCGTCAATTGAAGAATCTATAAGAGGAGATTTATAGGTTTTCCTCTCAAGTGGATGTGCAAATTCGGTCAACTTAGGAATCTTATTGCAGTAACTTGAATAAATTCACCTAACTGTCAATTTTAACTTAACAATATATTTGCAGTTTACTACGGCAAACATTGAATCATCACACTGCAACCTACAGTAATAAACTGCTTCAGAGTCAGAGTAGTGTGCAACAGGGCATATTTGTTAGAGCACATTTCTCGCTAAGAGGGAGTGTTGATTTTTGGTAGCATCGGATGTGCTCTAAGCCCCAAATTTTGTGGTGAGGCTTAGACACATTTATTACAAATAACTCATAAATCGTTTTGGGAAATTCCTTCCAGAAACCGTTTTATAAGAAAAAATAATTATTTTTAATGAGGATCCTAAGTCTAACTTAGGAAATTAAAATTATTAATCAGTATTAATGTAAACTGTGGATGAAACTTCCAGAAAAAGTAGATCAAGTCTAATTTAATCTTAGCCATTGATTGGAGATCTAATCTCAGCCGTTGATTTGTCAACGAGAAGACTACAAAGGAAGGCTTGAGGGTCATTTGTAAGAGTCGTCAAATTGATCTAGATTTCAAAATTTCTCGGGTGGGGTTTGCTGAGAAATTCGAGCTAGAGATCTGAGCAGTGAGGGGCAGAGATAGCATCTAGAGAGAGATTTTCTTATCCGATGGAGCATCAATCAGAGAGAGGCAGAGGTGATCTAACCAAGCCAGCGCTGAAGGAAGGAGGGCTGACCAGTGACTGTGTAGGGCTCACGCAGAGGCAAAGGAGGGTTTCCATAATTTTGCTTGTGGATCGGTTTCGGAGGTCGGGATCCAAAAAGTGACATCGAGAGGCTGTTCCTCAAGGTCCATAGAGGCAAAACAACTTGGTTGGAGCTGAACGCTGAGCCTGGAAGGGGGTGACGCAGAGGCTGGAAGGTCCAGCGTTGGGACTGCGCAGTGCATCCGAATCAGCCGAGAACTCAGTGATTGTGTGAGATAAATACTCACAAATTCTTCTGCCAATATTTCTTTTTATAACTGAATTACCCTAGGGTTATTCAGAGATGTATTCATAAATTACTACTGCTTAATAATAAAACCGTCAAATCTGCTGCACCTATTTTCCTGCATTGGGGTTTTCCAGGGACTTGATCCAAAATAAAGGTGTCATACGTGTGAATGATTTTTTGTGTTCAGTTTCCTTGTTTAAGAACATGAGTATTATAGTGTAGGATGCTTCAATATTCCATGTATGATTCAGAAATAATTGTGTAACGTAAATTACATAATAGAAGAATTAGTCCATTTGGTTGTAGTAGGATTTCTTAGATTTGTTTCAGATCTAGGAATTTTCACAAGGTATCAAAGCTTGTATTGTGAAATAGGAAGAGAAAATCTAGCGCGTGACGGAGGCCGAAAAGATGTAGAAAGAAACAGTTCGAATTCCCAAAGGGATTGCGCAGTCCAGGCCTAAAGGGTTGAAGTTTCTGGGTAGATCTCTCTCTGAGTGAGTCGACAAAGAGGTAAAATCTCCAAATTGGAATTTTGCTGAGCCGGAGGGAGCAACACAAAGCCTCCGCGCAGAGATGGCGGGGCGCAATTATACAAGCAGAGTTTTGATTTTGCCAGGCAGAAAGTGTCAGAAGAAGAAGTCGCACAGTGAGGGAATTTTCTCTCTCAGGAGATTCCTAGTCGAGGAATTTCAGTTCTTCAAGATCTGAGCAGGAGATCTGGGCAACAAATCTACGAGCTCCATAAGGAATGCGTAAGCCTGCCCAATGTTGCGTAGAGCGGGAAGAAGAGGAGCAAATTCGATAGATTAAACGACCATGGCAACGCACGAGCTTAGAGATCAGGACCGGTTGGAGGGAGCCTCCACCGTGAAGATCGAGAAGGATGAGTATGCCATGAGTACTCATGCATCTCTAGGAGGGAGATGGGGCGACATTGAGCTGTAGTTCAGCAGAACTTCAGTTGGGCAGGATCCTAGAGGAGTCCACCTCTCAGATCACAACCTTGCTACGGGTGCCCATATTCAGTAGTAGCAGGCCGGCAGAGTTTTCAGTTGGTGCAAAGGAGTGCAAAGACGAAAATTGCAGTGGATAGTAGTGCCAATTTCTGAGCAGCGCAGAGCAAAGTTGCAGCAGTAGCGCAGTGCATCACAACGCAGTAGCTATCAACAATTAGTGTTTTCAGCACCGAGATACATCCTGGACACTTGTTCAGATTTTTGGACGTTATTCTGTTGCTTCTCTCAGCAGCTGAGTTATAGTGCAGTATTAGCAGTAGATGCAACATTTGAAAGGGAGTACAAATGTAGTGTTGATCGTGGCAGGGTCAGCAATAGTACAGTGCAGCGACAACACAGTGATTGATGGGCAGCATGTCAGACATCATCAGTGCATATGGAAATGCTTTAGAGTTAGAGTAGTGTGCAGCAGGGCATATCTATTAGAGAACATTCCTCGCTAAGAGGGAGTGTTGATTTTTGGTAGCATCAGATGTGCTCTAAGCCCTAAATTTTGTGGAGAGGCTTAGACACATGCTTTACAAATAACCCAAAAATCATTTTGTGAAATTCCTTCCAGAAATAGTTTTATAAGAAAAAATAATTATTTTTAATGAGGACTCTAAGTCTAACTTACGAAATGAAAATAATTAATCAGTATTAACGTAAACTGTGGATGAAACTTCCAGAAAAAGCAGATCAAGTCTAATTTAATCTTATCCGTTGATTGGAGATCTAATCTCAGTCGTTGATTTGTCAACGAGAAGACTATGAAGGAAGGCTTGAGGGTCATTTGTAAGAGACACCGAATTGATCTAGAATTCGAAATTTCTGGCGCAGGGTTTCCTGAGAAATTCGAGCTAGAGATCTTAGCAGTGAAGGGCAGAGATAGCATCCAGATAGAAATATTTTATCAGCTAGTGGAGCATCAGTTAGAGAGAGGCAGAGGTGATCTAACCAAGCCATCGCTGAAGGAAGGAGGGTTGACGCAGTAACTACCTAGGGCTCACGCAGAGGCAGGGGAGGGTTTTCGGAATTTTGCTTGTGGATCAGTTTCAGAGGTCGGGATCCGAAAAGTGACACCGGTAGGCTGTTCCTCAGGGTCCACAGAGTCAAAACAACTTGGTTGTGTGGAAATTTTTGAATCTTTACACTTTATGCAGAAATTATTACTGTTAATCTGGTTATGCTCCTCCTACTTAGACAAGTTATTAACTGAATAAAATTCAAGTTAAAATCGAAGCAAAACACATAACAGATCTCCACCAATCTAGATCTAGAACAAGTTCATGCACACATAGACAAAGTGACATAGTTATTTCTGGACAAATAGTCCTCGGAAAACCCAATACGGGAAAACTGGTCTTCTGGCTGCTGGAGGGTTTTATTATTAAGAAATTTCTGAATACAACAAGCTTGGGTTCCAGATCTGGAAAACCCGACAGATAAATAATAGATCTACAACTCACTGGCTGATCTATGGCCAAAATAATGACTGATCCACACACTCAAACGAGATTTATAGAACTCAGCCAAAATTAGGGCCTAGAAATCCCAACACTGCCCCTGAAGCCTCTGCGTCAGCCTCTGAAGCCCCTCTGACCCTTAGCGCTACTTCGGAAAGGGTTTCGTTACCCCAGACCGGGTGACGCAGTCCCTACGTTGCCCCTTAGGGTCTCTGCGTAACCCTTGAGGTTTCCTGCAGAAAATTACGCTGTCTTTGAGGGACTGCGCAGCACCTGCGTAGCACAATTGCTGCCCTTCTTGTTGCTGCTCTCCTACTTCTCTGCGCTACCTCTTTGAGTTGATCTCTACCTCTTGCTGATTCTAGACCCTGGGATCAGATCATCCCCTTGGTCTAAATTCCCCTCTCTGCAGCTGAAACACTTCTGAGAATTCTTAGCAAACCCGCCCTAGAATCTCATCTTAGCTTTAGTGCTATGCCTCTATGTGTCTTTACAAATGACCCCAAGCCTTTCCTTTATACTTTTCTCGTTGGAAAACCAACGGCCATGATCAGGTCTTGAATCAATGGCTAAGATTAAAAGAAAGCTTGATCCATGTGACTTTAGACAATTTCATCACATGTTTAATTAAATTCACTTTAATTATTTAAGTTCCCTAAGTTTTAACTTAGGAAATACATTAAAATAATTAATTAATTTAATATCTCCTAAACCAGATGAAATTTCCCAAATCCTTTTCTAGGTCTTGTAGATCAAGTGTACTCTAGTCCTTCCTCAAATTTTGGGAGCTAGAGCACAACTGATGCTACCCCAAATACACAAAATCTCAACACTCCCTCTTAGCATCAAGAGTGTGCTCTAGCAATACATCACACTATGCATTAAAAGATTTTGGGCACTGGTTCTGTGCTGCTGATGCTTGGCTTGCTGCCATTCAACTCTACACTACTGCTGCCATTCTGTACTACTGTTCATGACTCTGCCATTGCCACTTCAACCTCTGTACTGCAGCTCTCTCTCAATATGTTGCATCTGTGCTGCTCATAGCACTGCCACTACTAATTTGTTGCACTACAACTTCAGTTGTTGAGAGAAACAACTGAATCTCCTGCCTAATCTTTGACAGACAAGTCGGATGGGCTGCATCCTCATCACTAAAGCTCCATAGGCTACAGATCTGTGTTGGCATCTGAAGGAGAATGCACAACTACAACTCTGCACTGCGTAAGTAGACTCCCTCTGCACTACTGAAGTCACATCAGCCCCTTGCGTTAAAATCTCTCACGCTGCTGCTACACTGCACTGTCCCTCTAAAGCCTTCTGCACTGCTACAACTCTGCACTGCGTAAGCAGCTCTGTTCTGCGCTGCTGAAGTCACATCAGCCTCTGCGATGCTGCTACTTCTACGCTGTCGCTGCTCCTCCCAATCTTCAGATCTGCGTTTGCTTCATTTGTGATCTATGCACCCACTGCTCCACTTGTCCCGCTACTATCTTAAGGCTGTCGTAGCTCGCATGTGACCCAAGAGATGCGCTGCTCAACGATCCTGCCTACTTCTATGTAGCTCCTCTACATATCGATGTCACCTCACCTCCATGGTTCACGAGCACTCATGGCTACATCATCTTCTGACCCGTCATCTGCCACAACAACTTTGGAAGAAGAGGCTTCCTTGTCCTTTTTCTTCCGAGGACAATTGCTAGCAAAATGTCCCATTTCACCTCACTGGAAGCACTTGATCTTTGAGAGATCCTTCTTCTTCTTTGGCTGCCTCTTTGATGCCAAGCCTGCATCTTCCTCATCTTCCTTCTTCACTTTGCTTGATCCCGAGCTATACTGCTTCTTAGTGAATCTGCGGAGTTCTTCTTGACGCAGAATTGACCACAAGTTGTCCCAATCTGGGAGGTCTGTTCTGCCCAAGATACTTTGGACAAAGGTTTCCCACTCATCTGTGGCTGCATTGAGGGCAGTCCTGACCATCACATCGTCTTCCACCTTAGCACCCGTTGCAGTCAACTGATCTTTGATCGACTACAATCTGAAGAGGAAAATTTCCATGTCTTCTCCCTTGGTCATCATGAATGACCTCATCTGAGTCTCCAACAACATCTTTCTTTGGACAAATTTATCCTCATATAGGGAGATTAAGGCTTTCCACATCTCATTAGCTGTCTTCTTCTCAGCTAAGTGTGGTACAATATGGTCATTAATTCCATCCATAATCAGCCGCTTGGCATGTCCAACAGCTTCCTTATGCTTCCGAAGGAGATCCGGATCTGTCGGTGTGGCCAAAGTTTGCTCTGCATGGTCTCTAAGATTGTATGCCTCAAGGACTATCAAGATCTTTACCTTCCAAACCGAAAATTTTGAGAGGCAATCCAGCCTGTCCTGATCACGCAGTCCATGAGGAGCCATTTGCTCAGAATGTGTCGAAACTTCCTTTTCTCTTTGCTAGAGAAATGGATCTAAGGCCCTTGGTGAAACAGGTACCTTCTTCTCCCTCTGACCACTGATTTCCCTCCTTGGAAATATGCCAAATCAGCTATGATTCAACTCTCTTTGATCCTCTAATCAAATTGCAAGTTTCTTTTGGCTAGAAACTCTCTGAGAAGCTGATCTCCTCCCGCTCTTTGTCACTTGTGCTTAAGCTAAAAAATCTGAATACTTCAGAAGTTTAACCCCACCAGCACCTTTTGAATTTTTGCAGCTTTTCTTCAGTCTTTTCTAGATCTGACAAATTCAGATCTGCATCACACTGGCAGGCTTCAGACTAATCCAACACTGTTTCTGAGCTACCTTTGCACAGTAACTGCGTGGGCTTGCTAGGAGATAGCGTTAGACTGCGTCACCCTTCCCTCGGCGTGAATCTGCCTCTGAAAACTATGTTGTCCCTTCAGATATGCGTTTTTGCTGCTTTTCTAGCTGCTTTCTGCAGCTATAACCTTCAGTGTCTTGCTGGTGACCCTCCTAGATCTGCAATTGCTCTGATACCATGTGGACATTTCTTAATCTTTACACTTTATGCAGAAATCATTACTGTTAATCTGGTTATGCTCCTCCTACTTAGACAAGTTATTAACTAAATAAAATTCAAGTTAAAATCGAAGCAAAACACAAAACAGATCTCCACCAATCCAGATCTAGAACAAGTTCATGCACACATAGACAAAGTGACAAAGTTATTTCTGGACAAATAGTCCCCGAAAAAACCCAATGCGGGAAAATCGGTCTTCTGGCTGCTGGAGAGTTTTATTATTAAGAAATTTTTGAATACAAGAACCCTGGGTTCTAGATCTGGAAAACTTGATAGAGAAATAATAGATCTACAACTCCCTGGCTGATTTAGGGTCAAAATAATGACTGATCCACACCCTCAAACGGGATTTACAGAACTCAACCAAAATTAGGGCCGAGAAACCCCAGCGCTGCCCCTGAAGCCCCTATGACCCTCAGTGCTGCTCCGGAAAGGGTTGCGTTACCCCAGACTGGGTGACGCAGTCCCTACACTGCCGCTTAGGGTCTCTGCATAACCCTTGAGGGTTTCCTGCAGAAAATTACATTGTCTTTGAGGGACTGCGCAGCACTTTCATAGCACAATTGCTGCCCTTCTTGCTACTACTCTCCTGCTTCTCTGCGCTGCCTCTCTGAGCTGATCTCTGCCTCTTGCTGATTCTAGACCATGGGATCAGATCATCCCCTTGGTCTAAATTCCCCTCTCTGTAGTTGTAGCACTTCTGAGAATTCTTAGCAAACCCGCCCTAGAATCTCAGTTTAGCTTCAGTGCTCTGCTTCTGTGTGTCTTTACAAATGACCCCAAGCCTTTTCTTTATACTTTTATCGTTGGAAAACCAACGACCATGATTAGATCTTGAATCAATGACTAAGATTAAAAGAAAGCTTGATCCGTGTGACTTTAGACAATTTCATCACATGTTTAATTAAATCCACTTTAATTATTTAAGTTCCCTAAATTTTAACTTAGGAAATACATTAAAATAATTAATTAATTTAATATCTCCTAAACCAAATGAAATTTCCCAAATCCTTTTTTGGGTCTTGCACGTCAAGTGTACTCTAGTCCTTCCTCAAAATTTGGGAGCTAGAGCACAACTGATGCTACCCCAAATACACAAAATCTCAACAGGTTGGTGCTGAACGTTGCCTGGAAGGGAGTGACGCAGAGACTAGAAGGTCCAGCGATGGGACTGCGCAGTGCCTCCCCAGGGCAGAGTTTTCTTCATTCGGATCAGTCGGGAACTCAATGATTGAGTGAGGTAAATCCTCACAAATTTTTTTGCCATTATTTCTCTTTGTAACTAAATTACCCTAGGGGTATTCAAAGATGTATTCTGACATTGCTATTGCTTAGTAATAAAACCCTCAGATTTGCAGCACTGGTTTTCCTGCATTGGGTTTTTCTGGGGGCTTAGTTCAAAATAAAGGTGTCATGTGTGAATGATTTTCCTTGTTCAGTTTCCTTGTTTCAGAGTCATGAGTATTATAGTGTAGGCTGCTTCAGTGATTGCTTCAGTATTTCATGTATGATTCAGAAATAATTGTGTAAAGTAAATTACATAAGAGAAGAAGTAATCCAATTGGTTGTAGTAGGATTCCTTAGATTTGTTTTAGATCTAGGAATTTTTACAAGCCAATGCATCCCACATCAACTTGGGTGCCCTTTTGGCTGAGTTGTGTTTAACAATATGATCCCTCACTCTGTCGACGATCAACCGCTTGGCTTTGGCTATATTCTTCTTGAAGGCCCGTAATAGTGCTGAATCCACTGGTTCAATGTTAGCACTGTCGATAAAGTTCTTGAGGTCATGCTCATCTAGAAGGAAGGAGATCCTTGCCTTCCAGATTACATAGTTGGAGGCACCCTCCAACCGGTCCTGGTCACGCAATTTGGTGGTGGCCATCGTGTAAGAATTCAGACCCCACTTCGATTAACAGATTTCCCTTATCACTCCATTCATTTAATCTGAAATCCAAGCATGATTAAAACACTAAAATCTGAAAATGAAATTTAATTCTGAAAATACAAATTAGGAGATTTTACTATTGTTGGAAATAAATGCACAAAAAAAATTATAACGCCATACACAAAAAATTACACTGAGATATTTGGTCAATGTGACCCTGGAAAACCCCCCTACAACTCTTGGGGAAAACCAGTTTGAGAGCTTTTCTTATTTCTGAAAACTGTTACAGGGAAATGAAATACACAAAAAGATTCCAACATTGACAAAACATAGTTATCTCGATTTCCATGCAAGACTCCACCTCGAAAACCATGCCAAAAGAAACCCATTTCAGACAGAAAACTCGGCAATAAATGTTGTATAGCTAGACTCGAGAAATGTGCCCAGATCACAACGTATGACCTGTACGGATCTGTGCAGACTGTATGGACTATACAAAAAAGTACAATAGGTTCTCTTCTCGAAAAGCGTGCCCAGATGCCTCTATTTTCATGCCTTCAACCTGCAGCTTGTTTTCCTTGAAATTTGTGTTGTCACCCTCCTTGGAATGCATGCCAAAGTCTGTTGTACGGTTCTGTTGTAAATGCCAAGATCCTCCTTGGTTAGTGTGCCCAAAATTCTCCTTGTGATGCGTGCCAAAGATCTTGCTGTTCTTCTTCACTTCCTCCCCACTCAAAAATTTCCCCTTTGCTCTCTCTTGCTTTCTCTCAAATGCTCATGAAAGAATACATTGATCTTTTCTCTTCTTCTCTCCTTTTGACCTAACCTAGGTGACTTTTGAGTGATCCCTAGATCCAATGGCTAAGAAAGCTTTAGATCAAGGGCTGAAAATAAATATGCATTATTTTCACCTTTTTCTATTTAATCACTCACCCACTTAAATAAAGACCCACTTAGCCTTTTATTTCCATAGTCACTTTTCACTTTCTAATTCTTCATTGACTTGGTCACTTTCAAATTAGAACGTAACTTTATCACTTATAAAATCACTTTTAAATTAGATTGTCTTTACCGCTTATAAAGTCACTTTTAGAAGAAGAGGTACAATAGAGTGGACACTTTTCCCTAGGCAAAAAATCAAAGCCATGGGGAACCACTTGTCCTTGGTACCCAAAATTTAACACTCCCTCTTATCGAGGAAAATGTTCCTCACCACTCCCATCTTGTCTTTGAAGTAGACATGTTTGCCCCGTGGTAAGGCTTTGGTGAATATGTCCGCTACCTGCTCATTTGTGGAGATGTACTCAAGCTTGACTGCTCCCTTTTGGACATAGTCTCGAATGAAGTGATACTTGATCCCAATATGTTTTGACCTGTCATGAAAAACTGGATTCTCCGTGAGTCTTATGCAACTCTGATTATTGCAGTGAATTGTAGGTCTCAATGCCTGACCAAATAAACCAAACAACATCGTGCAAAGCCATATGGCCTCACAGCTAGCCAAACTAGCAGCCATATACTCTGCCTCAGCTGAGCTCAAGGCAACTGAACTTTGTTTCCGGCTGAACCATGACACAACTGCTGAACCCAACCCAAAACAACACCCTGAAGTGCTCTTCTTGTTTGAAGCACATCCTGCCCAATCTGAATCTGTGTATCCTACCAGTCTCACTCCATCACCTTGTCTATAGTCCAAATCATAATCCACAGTACCCTGCAAGTAACGAAGAATGTGTTTTGCAACCACCTAGTGCACTCGCCTGGGCTCACACATGAACTGACTCATAGTGTTAAGTTTTAACTGCAAAACATATATCTAGTCGAGTGTTGACCAAATACATCAATGATCCAATCAGCTGCCTGTATAGTGTAGGATCCACCAACTTGGAATCAGAAGCGTGAAGCTTCTTCTAGTTAGTGATCATAGGTGTAGACATGGGTTTACAGTCCTCCATGTGAAATCTGCTAAGAATATCCACTGTGTACTTCCCCTGTCTCTGGAAGATATACCCCTCCTCCTGCGACACCTCCAATCCTAGAAAATAATGCATCAAGACGATATCTTTCATCTCAAACTCTGAAGCAAGATCTCTCTTGCAACCCTCATTAAGTCTCTCTTCTCTAGTGATGAACAAGTCATCAACATACAACACCAATATGAGAGGCTCTTCGCCTACCACAATGAAGTATAGGTTCAGATCAACCTCACTCTTAGTGAAACCCAACTGCTGCAAGTATGCATCAATACGAGAGTACCAAGCTCTAGGAGCTTGCTTCAAGCCATAGAGTGCCTTTTCAACCTGCATACATGGGTCTCCTGCCCATGCACCTCAAAGCCCTGTTGCTGCTCAAACTTCCTCCTGAATGAAGCCATTGAGAAAGGCGGTCTTCACATCCATCTGGTGGATCTTCCAACCCATCTCTGCTACAATTGATATAATGGAACGAATAGATGTATACCAAGCTACAGGAGCGAAGGTCTCCTCATAGTCAACTCCCTCTACTTGTGAGAACCCTCTCGCCACAAACCGAGCCTTGAACTTCTCTATGCTGCCATCTGCAGCGTGCTTTATCTTGTAGAGCCATCTGGAAGTAACAACTGATTTACCTTCAGGTCTAGGCACTACCTCCCAAACATCGTTCTTTATAATAGAAGAATACTCCTCAATCATGGACTCTCTCCAGACCTACTGGTTGGCTGCTTCCTCATAACTAGAAGGCTCAGTGTCAACAATGCTTGTTTCCAATGCCATGTAACTATAGAACCGCTCAGGTGGTGTACTCTCTCTGACTTGTCTCTTTGGACCAGCAACTGATGTGGCCTCGCGAAGGGTGTCTTGAAGCCACTTGGGCTTCCTATTCCCTGAGACTACTTCCACCGGAGTGAAAGAATCCTCATCATCATCAGAAGCCTAAACTCCTGAAGGCCTGCTAACTGACCCCATACCTGTACCTGTGCCTTTAGAACTTGATATACCATGCGAGCTGTCCATCAGTGGACTATCCTGTGACCTGTTCTGCGAACTGCCCTGTAAGTTGCCCGAAGAGCCACTCACCTGACTCTGAGAGCCACTTCTCACTAATGGACCTGTAATTGTAGTAGATGTACTTCTTGATCCCTGACCTCCTGCACCCTGCGCACTGGATCCTTGTGACTGACTCGGCTGCTGCTGAGTGTCTGGTGACTCTACACACTGTTACTACCGTGACCTCCTGAAAGCTCTCTCCTCGAATTTTACATCCCTCCTGACAACCACTTTCCTCTTTGCAGGGATGTAAATCCAGTAGGCTTTCGAGGTCTCGCTATAACCCACAAAGATGCCCTTGTCTGCGGTAGGTTCTAGCTTGGTCCTGCTCTCCTTGGGGACATAAGAATATGTAAGGCACCATAGATACGAAAGTGCCCAACATCAGGCTTCTTCCCTGAGAAAGCCTCCTCAAGAGTCACATTCCCCAAGGCACAATGTGGACACCTGTTCTGTAAGTAAACAACGGTGTTGCGGGCCTCTACCCACAAAAATAAAGGTAGCCCCTGATCGTGAATCATGGGTTTGGCAGCCCCTACAATGGATCTGTTCTTCCTCTCTGACACCCCGTTCTGCTGAGGTGTGTGAGGAACAGTGAACTCCCTCTTAATGCCCGCCTCGGCACAAAAATCCACAAACTCACCAAGAGTATACTCACCTCCATTGTCCGACCTTAGTACCTTGATCTTCCTGCCTGTTTGGGTTTCCACGAGAGCTTTGAACTCTCGAAACCACTTGAAGATCTCGCCCTTGGTCTTCAAGAAATAGATCCAGGTCTTCCTGGAGTGGTCATCAATGAATAAGACATAATACTCAAAGCCACTCAAGGACACATGAGACATCCGACCACCCACATCGGAATGAATCAAGTAAAGGATCCCTGTTGTCCTGCTGTCACTGCTGGGAAAAGGAGCTTTTGCAAACTTCCCCATAGCACATCCTCTGCATACATCAAGGTGATCAGAACTGAAATTTGGCACACCAATGGTGATCTTCCGCAATATCCTCAAGGCCGCATGATACATGTGACCCATCTTGCGATGCCAGATCTCACACAACTCTGAACTGCTAGAACTATTGTCGGTCCTGTCCTTGGTACTGCTACTCAATGCCATCAGCGGCTGGAATGAGAACCTGTAAACCTTAGCATGGCGCACTCCAATCACTCTAGCTGAAGCAACTGGAGTTCCCTTAGGATATATGAGCACCTGTCCATTCCTGAACAACACCTCATACCCTTTGCCCTCAAGTGCTAAGACAGATATCAAATACTTTTTCATTTCAGGCACATATAGAACATCTGACACTTTCAAGGGAGGTTTGGGTTTCCCTATCAAATGTTAATGTTCCAACACCAATTGCTCTAACAATGTTGTCATCGCCAAGTACTACCTCAATATCAGTATCACTCTCTGATAGCTCTGAGAAGTACTCCCTGACTCCTGTCATATGGCGAGAAGCGCCAATGTCAACATACCAAACACTAGAAGATGCTTTGGTAGTAGAGGCGAGTGCATACTCCCTCTGAACCTGTGTGGTAGGTGATACTGCACAGGAGGACTCACAAGCTAAGAATCCAAACTCTCGATCAAAACTCTCTGAGAAGTCCTCTATCTCTACAGAAGCTGCCATGGTTGTCTCTTTCCCTTTCTTATTTTCATTCTTTGGACACACAACAACATAGTGTCCCATCTTTTGATAATTCCAACATTTGACTTTGGAATAGTCATTTTCTTTGCTCTACTCTTTGCTTTTACCTTTTCCTTTGCCTCCACTGGTGGAAGCTCCCTTCTTTGATTTTCCTTTCTTGCCTCTTGTCAACAATGCCACATTGTCATCTTCATCCCCCTGTTTGGTTGTCCCTAGATGGTTCTTCCTGATCTCATTCTAAATGCAATCGTCCCACAACCTTTCCCATCCGGGAAGGTTCTCTCGTGCGACAATACTACCTACAAAAATCTCCCAAGTCTTGGGAAGACCATGCAAAGCTGTCCTCACCAACTCAGTGGGTGCAATGGTCTCTCCTACGGCCGCCAACTCATCTCTTACCTAAGTGATCTTGGTGAGGTATGCTATAACACTGTCAGTCTTAGCCATTTGTATGGCCTTCAGTTTCTCCTTTATGACCCTCTTACAGTTCTCATTTGAGCTCTGGTAAAGCCCGGTCAAGGCAGACCACATTTCATGTGCATAAGTTTTTCCTCTCACATGAGGAATGACATGATCTTTGACTCCGTCCAAAATTAGTCTTTTGGCCTTAGCATTCTTTTTAGTGAACTCTGCTAACTATGTTGTATCAGCAGGAACTGCCACTGGGTGCTGGGTGGTATGTACCATAATGCCTCAGACCTCTGCTTCCTTAAAGATACATTGGATTCTCTCCTTCCATGCACTATAGTTACTCTGCCCATCTAACCTGTTTTCAACCCTCAATCCCAAAGTCATGATTCATAGTCCTATAAAACTGAAATTTCAAATCTGGGTAAAAGCAACCTATCACACTCTGTAATAAATATTTTCTGTGTAAAAATCAGACTGCTGTAATTTACACACTGCTGTCCCAAAAAAAACACTTCATAGCCAACTTGGCTTTGATACCATGTAAGAATTCAAACCCCACTTCAATTAACATATTTCCCTTATCACTCAATTCATTTAATATGAAATCCAAGAATTATTAAAACACTAAAATCTAGAAATGAAATTTAATTATGAAAATACAAATTAGGAGATTTTACTACTGTTGGAAATAAATGCACAGAAAAATTTATAACAGCTATACACAGAAAATAACACTAAGATTTTTGGTCAATGTGACCCTGGAAAAACCCCCTACAACTCTTGGGGAAAACCAGTTTGAGAGCTCTTCTTATTTTTGAAAACTGTTACAAGGAAAATGAAATACACAGGAAAATATTCCAGCATTGACAAAATAGACTTATCTCGATTTCCGTGCAAGACTCCACCTCAAAAATCGTGCCAAAAGAAAACCCATTTCAGACAGAAAACTCAGCAATAAATGTTGTAAGACCAGCGTCGAGAAATGTGCCTAGATCACAACATACGACTTGTATGGATCTATGCAGACAGTATGGACTATACAAAAAAGTACATTAGGTTGTAATATCCCCAAAGGGGAACAACCAGTAATAAACAGAAATACACCAATGCAGATATAGAAAATATAATAATGAACCAGATCACTGAATCATAGCACATGGAACACCAGAAACTGAGCCATTTTATTAATCAGAAAGTACATAGAGAGGAGTACAATAAATCAGAGCAAGTGCACCTATCCTTGCCCTAGGCAAGTGGAGACCCTCTCACAGACAAATGGCTGCAACCTGGACAGCGCCCTAGCTGCTCTGCAAGCTGAAGATGAACTGCGCTGGTGATGGGGCTGGAGACTGCAAACCCTCCACAACAGAAAACGCTGTCTCTGCTAGTGACAGCGCAGGAAACCCTCCAGACAATAGATCAGCCACTGAAGGCTAGAAAACGCTGTTGAGCCTGTCTCTCCCAAGTCTGCTCCTCAGATCAGCGTCCTACCAAGTGGATCTGCTCCTGAACACTCAGATCTGACAGATCCGAAGCCTCCAAACCAGATCTGCGTCCTTCTCTCCCTGATCTGCGTCCTCCCCTATCAGATCTGCCACCAAACCTTCAGATCTATACTGGATCTGACAATATCTCTTCGCATCTGGCGAAACCCCTAGGGTCGGTATCCGATGTTAACCCCCGTATCCCCGAACCAGGACCGCCAATACCGTATCCGCAACTTCAAGTCAGATTCAGTGCAAAAACCCCGTATCTCAACATACAAGACCAGATCCGCCGCTACGCGGTGACTAATCCCAAGATCTATCCTTCCCAAAGCTGGATCTAACAATAAGCCTTCAGATCTGCAACCCTTACCTTCAGAAATGGACAGCGTCCTCACTCTAGGGCTAGACAGCGTCCTTCTGCCTCCCAAAACAGCGTTTTCTCTGCCAATCCTGAACTGCGTCCTCCTTGGACAGCGTCCTTCCTCTCCTGCAAGGATCAGCGTCCTCTCTCCAGATGAGACAACGTCCTTCTCCTTCAAGAATCAGCGTCCTTCCTTCTCTTGCTCTGCGCAGCCACAAGAGGGCTTTTCTTCTCTCCTCAGATATGCTTCAGAAACTGCTGCTGCTCTGCTGCTGGAACTGAAAGATGGAACTCAGAAAAACCTTACTAGGGCGGGCACTCGAAGTCCCCGAAGCTAAGGGTGAAACCAGAAAACCTTACCAGGGCCGGCACTCGAAGTCCCCCGAGGCTAAGGGTGAGATCTCCGGCCAGGAACACTCGTGCACTAGCGATGTGCAGTCTTAGGCTTCTCAAACAACCGTGTCTGGTGAAGCGGATCAGAGATCCGTATCAATCAGGATATCAAAATCATGGGAATGATCAATCAGGTGAGAGTCATGCACACAGCAAAACTCCCCCCAAAACTTAACTCTCCTTTGACCTGCGCAGTTTACCTTGGGTCAGCCTGATGCCTCCCCCATCATACTCATGTGGACCCCCAAGGCCCCCTCTCTAAGTTATAACGTCAATCTACTAGGAAAGAACACTTTATTATAAAGTGAGGTGACTAAAGTGAGGTGACCCCTCTTATTTCTCACTTTATTTATTATTTCTAGCTAAAGCGGCAAAATAAAGCAAAAATGAAATATTCCAATTAGCAAGGCTAATTGGGAATATTACAGTCTCCCCCAGCAAAACGTTGCTTGTCCTCAAGCAACTGAAGTGATGGATGCTGTAAAGTCTGCTCGCTCTCCCAAGTGGCATCCTCATCCGGCAAAAATTGCTTGTTCTCAAGCAATGCTGGAACAAGCCTACTCTCTAGCTGATGCTCCCTGCCGATACTGCAAAATGTGCCTGGGTCCCACTGAAACCTCTCTGTCTCCTGCATCACCCCGACATGAAGGGATATCTCAATGCCAGGATCCCAAACTGGCCTCTCATGGTACCAGCCAATCAATAGTCCTCCCGGATCCCATCGCCACTGTGGCCAATAATCGCCCAAGTCCCATGACTCGGACTGCTCAGCATCTATGAATGTGTAAGTTGTCCCATCGACCGGGTACCAGCTCATCACCTCTCTCCACTCAAGGCATGGAGTGAGGAACATCTCTCTCATGTGGATCCTCCATCCCCAAGCAATCATCCAAACCGAATGAGCCACCTCCCAACAAGGCAACTCCCAAAAATCTCCTTCCACCTCAAGCTCTGGTAATGAAGGGGGGCTGAAAATATGAACTTGGCAAGCATCATAGCTTACCCCATGCTGTCCTCCTCTCCACTCATGACAAGTGTAGAGTCTATGCTGATCCTGGGCTGCAAAATCATTGCCCTCCAATGGCAAAGTGAAGAACAATCCACCATAGAAGGTTCCTCCATCAATGAAGAACAAGCTGGCCCAAAACAAACCATAGTGCAGTCTCATCCACTGCAACCTCAGAAAATCACATGGCAAGCAATGTACAGGATCCAACACATCTACTAATGGATAGCAAATGGCTGAATATGACAACAACATAGGTCCAGACACTTGCCCATGGCTGTACAATGGATGAATATCGATCTCATGGCCCACATCAAAAGAGAACGCATACATAGTAATGGTGGCCATGCCTCCTCCCATGCTCCCATTAGAACATGTAGTGCAGAAATTGTGAGAATTTTTCCCACTCACGGACACATCCAACTCATGTGTCTCCCTCATAGTCAAGCCTCCCATACAAATCTGATATATATCAGCAAATGAAGACAATATCAGCAGAAAAATGAAGGAAACGCTGAAGGTCACATGTGATGAAAAGAGGTACCAACAGCTCCCCCAACAAGTACAGCGCAGTTTTACAAGTTGCTGCTTGACAAGAGTACAAGGCAAAATGTTTATGTTACCCATGTATGTATGATACATGATATAGTGCTGCAAATGAACATACATGTGATGATAAAACATTTGCCCAAGGCCACAAAAGAGATGGCTGCCTCCACCATGTAGATTGGCCCAATACAACTCATGGAGCAATGTGACAAGCTTGCCCTCTTGTGAAGCAATGCATTGCATAAGAATGGCAAGAGTGTGCAAATCAATGAATGTATAGACAAAACCCTCACCACATGCTGGAAGTAAGATGGTACATGGCTCCATAAATGAGTCCTCCATAGTGTTTTGGCATGCTATGAAGAAGAATGAACCATGTGCTGCAAGAAGATAATCCTCCTCATGATTGGAAACCCAAGTCAAGAAGAACATGCCATAGATGTCTCTATCACCATTACCTCCTCCTTGTGCAACAAATATGAAGTGATCCTGGGACCTATGGGTTATAGATCCACCATATCTCTGCTGCGCACACTTCATCCATAACGTTCTGCTCCAAGGTGATAGCGCTGTGAACTCATACAAATAAGCTCCTGTCAATACAAGACTCTGTTCTTTGACATGCTCCTTGTCAAAGACTCCTCTAATAATGCTGCAACAAATATGGAATACCTCCCAAGATGGAAGTGCTTCCCAATCAAAGACCAAGGAGATAGTGCCATCTCCTCCTCTTGCAACATCATGCAAAGTGTGAGAGCAAATCTGCCCTTGCTCTCCTAGAAACAAACCAAGCAACAAGACATTGTGTTGCCTCTCCATACCTCCATCAACCAACTCATATGATGAAGACACAATGAATGATATGAGTAACACATCGACACCATGCATCCATACTCTATGCTACTCAATGATGCAAGTATCCATCCATCTCTTCCCCAGCCTCCTACTCTTAGGAAGAGTGTTTGCCAAGTGATGACCAAATTCTTCCAAGAGTAACCAGCGCAGCCAAGCCTCCTGCTGCCTGGTGTCATAGATCTGCAAATAGCCTCCTAGCTCCTTGCTCATCAACCACATCCATTCAATACATTGTGGATGCCTACTTCTCCTCATCCTGGTACTCCTCCCATGAGGGCTACCATCCTCCCAAATCAAATTGTTGATTTTGCACTTCATGGGATTTTGACATATAAACTCCTCAAGGATCAATGAGACCCTATCAAGAATCAAATAGGTGGTAGGCAAAAACCTCCCATCATGATGTGTATGGCTCAAGGGATGTCCAACACAAGCATGAGAGATGTTATCCATCCGAAGATGTCCCCCATCTTCTATCTGCTCTTGTGAGAAGGGAAGAAAGTCATTGCACCCCATGGTGTGTCGAAGTGCATCTCCAGTGAGATCTCTCCTTGAGACCTTCCTCTCGTCCATAGTCTTCCAAAACCAATGAGGTCTCGGATCGGAAAGTAGAAGTTTCTCTTTGAGCTGAGAGGAGCTCATTGAAAAAGTGTCATCTTGAAGGGTAAAAAGATTCTTTACTCCAAGATGTCTACCGTCCATCTTCAAGGCTTCAAACCCCAACCTCCAATGTGATGTACAGTCCAACAATGGCTCATGAGAATGATGGTTTGATTCCTCCTCGAGTGTTTCCACCTTGCACAGCACAGTGCAACCAGGCTGCTCTACAGTAGCAATGATATTTGACCCTTGGTCTACCAGAGTCCTGTCCTCAAAAGTGTTGGCTGCCCCAACTGTCAACGCGTGTGGCTGCTCCTCCATGAATGTGACAACGTTATCACAAGCCTCCTCACGAGGTGATGTGATCTCTTCTTGATGAGAATCGGAAGCGCATGGTACTTCTTCTTCTTTCTCTTCAATCTTCCTGACTTCCTCTACGGTGGATGAGTTTCCCCTGAATCCGAAAAGGGATGAAATCTTCCTTTTCACCGTTCCAATCTTTTTGGGCTTTGACTCATAGGGATTAGTGGGTCCCTCATGCATGGGAAAAGGTGTCCTCCCAGTGGTCTGCTGCCACTTTGAACTCTGCGTGGTAGAAAATCCACTGTTACCGCTGTGCCTTATTACTCCATCCAGTCTGAGCTCGACGTAACTTTTGAAAGGACAAGCTGTTTTGAAGTTTTCTCCCATGGACTGCCATTCTGCAAAAACGGCTGCCCATTGAGCTCGACTCCACTCTCTCGGTGCACCTCTCCGCACTCCTGTCCCTGTGTCCTCTGGCAAGAATGTGGGCATGGTAGGACGTGTATGTGATGCCATATGCTGAGTGGCATCATGCCCCGGCAAATGGTGGGTAGTGCCTGATCCCTTACCGATCTGAAAACTAACCTGCATGTGATGGATGAATGTATCCATCTTCTCAGCCAACTTCACAACTATGTCCTCCATTGGATTCCGCTGTTCTGTCTCCCTAAATCTCCTCTTATCCACATCACCTGCCATCACCTCTTTCTGCTATGTGTCTACAGTCTCCTCAGAAACTGCACGGCTGCTGCAAAACCATACTGTTGCTTAACTTCGACCTCCGATTTACCCACTGAAGACTACTCGGAAAATTCTAGGAATTTGGGAAAGTGATCCTCACCAAAAACCCAGAAAAACCCAGAAAAAGTTTTTCCTAATTCCAAACTTCAAAATTTGACCCTTTTTATTTTGGCCCTTTTTCCAACTGCGTTTCTGCTATTGCAACTGTTATCGCTCTGTATGATCTTTTTTTTTCTGATGTCATAGACCACAGGCTGAGCCAGAATTATGCTCTGATACCACTGTATCTCCTAGTGCCTCATCGATAGTGGATATATCTCCTGATACCTCACCCATCTGTCGTGTGTTGCTACCATCCGAAGACTCAGACATGGCTCCAGTCATCACCTCAGTGGATGGCTCTATCGGGGTAGGCTCTACCTCCTCCACTACGATATCAACCGGCACGGTCAAGGAGGTCTCTAATGATGGTGAGTCCTGTGTCACACTAGGTGTATCCTCGAACTCCCTGCAATCCTGTGTGTCCTCATCCTCTTCTCCACTGCTCTCGGAGAAGACCTCAATGAAGTGTGCCTTCCCTGCCGCACACCTGTGTCCTGGTGCCCATGGCTCCCGGCAAGTGAAGCAAAACCGCTTCCTCCTCAGCTCTCTCCTGGCCTCATCATCAAGCTGCCCTCGTCCAGGATTCGCCTTGGGAGGCGGAGCCCTCGTGTCCTTACCCTTAGGCTGGAAGGCCCGTCTCTGGGGATAAGGTGTCCGAGTCCTGTGTAAGACATCCTGTAAGTCCCGAGTCCTGCTGATGGCATCCTGAAGGGTAGCCGGTCTGTTCGACAGGACTAGGCTACGAAGTGGCTCTGACAGCCCTTCCACAAACAAGCCAACCATCCGATTTGCAGATAAATCAGGTACCATCATCGAAATCCTCAAGAAGTCTGAAATGTATGTCTCTGCACTCCCAGTCTGTTTGAGCTTGATCAGCTCACCAAAATACTGATCCGGATCCCTCCTGTCAAAGTGCTCTACCACCCTGGACTTTGCCGAACTGTTTGATGAGCCATCAAACCTGGGCAAATGAAATCCACTAGCTGCACGGTGGTCATCACGGTAGTATCTGCGCCCCTTGTGCTGGTGCCGCTCAGGGGGTTTGATTCCGCATCGAAACTGGAGATATTGCTCAAAGGGGAGAGCATCCATGAATGCCTGACCTAGGCTCTGCCAATCTGCAAGACTCCAGCATTGACAAAATAGACTTATCTCGATTTCCGTGCAAGACTCCACCTCAAAAATCGTGCCAAAAGAAAACCCATTTCAGACAGAAAACTCAGCAATAAATGCTGTAAGACCAGCGTCGAGAAATGTGCCTAGATCACAACATACGACTTGTATGGATCTATGCAGACAGTATGGACTATACAAAAAAGTACATTAGGTTCTCTTCTCGAAAATTGTGCCCAAATGCCTCGATTTTCGTGCCTTCAACTTGCAGCTTGTTTTCCTTGAAATTTGTGCCGTCACCCTCCTTGGAATGCATGCAAAACTCTGTTGTATGGTTCTACTGTAAATACCAAGATCCTCCTTGGTTAGCGCGCCCAAAATGCTCCTTGGGATGCGTGCCAAAGATCTTGCTGTTCTTCTTCACTTCCTCCCTGCTTAGAAATTTCTCCTTTGCTCTCTCTTGCTTTCTCTCAAATGCTCATGAAAGAATAGAATGATATTTTCCTCTTCTTCTCTCCTTTTGACCTAACCTAAGTGACTTTTGAGTGATCCCTAGATCCAATGGCTAAGAAAGCTTTAGATCAAGGGCTGAAAATAAATTTACATTATTTTCACCTTTTTCTATTTAATCACTCACCCACTTAATAAAAATCCACTTAGCCTTTTATTTCCATAGTCACTTTTCACTTTCTATTTATTCATTGACTTTAATAAAGTCACTTTCAAATTAGAACGTAACTTTATTACTTATAAAGTCACTTTTAAATTAGACTGACTTTACCACTTAAAAGTCACTTTTAGAAGAAGAAGTACAATAGAGTGGACACTTTTCCCTAGGCAAAAGATCAAAGCCATGGGGAACCACTTGTCCTTGGTACCCAAAATTTAACACATCTCACCCAACTGCTGTCGATATGCTGCCTCTGACTCTCTGCGCAGCTAGCTTTACACACTCCTTGTGGAGCAAGCCACAAATTCTATTACTACTGCATGAGGAATCTGAGTTTCTTGGGTAAGAAACTCACTGAAGTCAAAAATCCCCAAAAACTGTGTTTCAGCTACACTTCCTGATGCTTTGCAACAGCAATCATTGCTGTGCAGTCAACTGCATCACTCCAGCTGTTGATCTGCGTAGATCTGTTGCACTGCTCCCTCTTGCCTCGGACAAATAGCAATTTGGAACAATCCTACCTCTCTGTCGACTCACTCAGAGAGAGATTTTCTTGCTGGACTAGCCCTCCTGGCCTAGAATGTGCAATCAACTGGGAGATCAATCTGTTGCTTATGCAGCTCTTTGATCCCACCTTCACCAATGCTGAATTTGCTGGATCTGTTCTTTTCTTCTCCCGCACTCAGCTTAAACTAGCTTTGATTCCATGTGAAAATTCTGTCAAAGCAGGAATCCTATTGCAACAACTGGAATATATTCACCTAATTGTTAATTTTAACTTAACAATATATTTGCAGTTTACTACGACAGACACTGAATACATCACACTGCAACCTACACTAATAAATTGCGGAAGAAATACAAGTGCGGAAACAAATCTGAACAAGAATAGATCACACAACCATTTGACATAGTTAGTTTTGGACTAATGTCCCCGAAAAAACCTAATGCGGGAAAACCGGTGCAGCAGATCTGAGGGTTTATATATTATGCAGTAAATATTTATGAGTACAAACTAGATGCCTTTCTGGCTATCCTCTCAAAGAATCTGACTAACAAGAAAGTTGGTGAGATTACCTCACACCCTGACAGTGGAAGTACAACTGTCCAAAGCCCCAGATGGCAAGCCCCTCACTGCCTCTGCGCAGTCTCTGCGTCACTTTGCGTGGGGATTGCGTGGCTTCTGTGTTCTGGCACTTCTGTTGGCTGGATCTGACCCTCTGGCCCTTTCCGGTCTCACACCCCCCGCTCTGTAGCACTGGATCTGACTGATCGTCAGCTGATCAACGAGCTTACTCAAGACTGCAGCGCTGCGTTTGCGTGGCACTGCGTTGTCTCTGTGTAGCTCTGTGTTGTCCTTGCTACGCTGCCTCTGCTGGTGCTGCTTCTTGTCTTCTCTGATTTGTATTCTCCGGCTCTGGAATAGACTATCCAACCAGAATCACTGCCCCTCACTGCAAAAGATCTCACGATCAAATTTTCTCTCTGAGCACTGCTCCTTCAAGAAATCGATCTCTGATCTCTGCCAAATGTGTTTTCCAAATGACTCTTCAAGCCATTCTTATAGTCTTCATGTTGAGACTTCAATGTCCCAGATTAGATCTCTAATCAACGGCTAAGATTAACTTTTGAATTGATCTGTTTGTTCTAGATCATTCTCACTCATATTCTATTAATTCACTTCAATTATTTTATTTTCCTTAGTTTAGACTTCGGTTCCCTTTAAAAATAATTAATTATTTCTATGGAATATAATCCGAGTGGAATTTCACCAAACGATTTTTGAGTTATTTGGAATACATGTGTCTAAGCCTCTCCACAAAATTTGAGACTTAGAGCACATCTGATGCTACCCCAAATCAAT
The DNA here is from genome assembly GCA_034641835.2 of Pinus albicaulis. Lineage (NCBI taxonomy): Eukaryota > Viridiplantae > Streptophyta > Pinopsida > Pinales > Pinaceae > Pinus > Pinus albicaulis. Next base: position 782,115,921 of record CM076574.1, on the reverse strand, counting down.
AGTGTAGAGGTTTTGGCCCTGTCTTGTAGTGTATATTTTGTGTTCTTGTGTACTATTGTTCTTCTTGTTTTGGTAGCTGTTTGATGATAAGAATGAACATGATTATAAGGGAAGAAGCTAATAATTAAGAGAAAGTAAAAAGATATCACAAGCAGTTATCAAGAAAAGAGAAATCACCCTAACTACTGCCCTATGGATTTCTCAACAAAACCATCACTTTGTTGCTCCAAATATGATGGAGCTTAGGGCTTGAGAAATCTGCCACCTAATAGGGATATTGTTCCACCAATACCACAGAACTCGGGCTTCTCAAATCAGCTCACACACAATCCTTTAACTCACTATAAGAAGTCTGATCTGGGCCATCGCCAAACAACTTCTCTAGTCCTCCACGTAGGACAAACTCCGACTACTCCACTTCATTACTACTCTCTCCTTGATTCTGCTCCACGCTGGCCCTCCTTTCCACACATTATGTCACCCCTTTTCTCTGTCCAATTACACACACTTATGTTTCCTGTTGAAACAGATTTCAGCCTCCTGAAGTTTAGGACCTGCACAAAACTTGTGTACCGACCAATGACCCTAATCACGGAGATGTATCACATTACAGTCTCCTCTTTTAGGGTCTCGATCCTTCCCTTCAACGTAGAAACAAAGCGCACTTGATGCCAACTTCAGGACATAAATACATGGGTTGAGTATCTGCGGAAATAGCTCTAACTAGGGCTCGGATTTGACACGGAAATAATCCACCAAAACATGTGTAGAACAAACCTACTTGAGGGCTGAGTATGACAGGGATACACCTCCATGAAGCTGAGCAAACTTGACCAGTATTTCAGCCTTAAGCAGACCACATGCTCCAACTCGTCCTCGTTAAGGCTCTACAACTTCCTGAGGTATTCGACCACTTCCTTGGATAGAAATCACTTGAGAGATGTGCTTGCTTGGTGTGTTGAATGAGCATAATCTTACCTCCTTTTTATAGTGTTCATGTTGGTGTCCATTAGCCACCAAGAGTCATTTCTTATGCTCAAGCCGACCTAAGTAATTCATGCTTAAACACAATTAAAACATGAGATAAAATTTCATTCATTCATATTTCGCCACATCATTGAAGCCTTAGGTGCCCCTTATCCCTTCAAGGGTGCCCACATGCATTCAGTGAGTAAAATATCAATTTTCCACCTTGGTCTTGCGCCTACAACTTTGGGTACAAAACCTGTCACTTGGGTGTGCTGCCCACGAAGCTCCATTTTCGTGTGTCCACTCCTCACCAGTACCCTAGGGGTTGTGTGAGTACCTCCCAAGCTACACATTTCAACATGAAATAGTCAAGCTCAGGAAGGAGAAATTGTTGGATGACGAAAGGGAGAATAATGTCATTGCTCGATTGAAGATGAAGGCAAAAGAAGCAGATGACGCTCCATGCAATGAAGGCTGAAACGCCAAGCCCCCGTAAAGCAAGTTTGATGAGAATTTTGATATCAGGACCCCACTCAAAGGGAAAATCGAAATGAAGGACATAAGAAGGTTAAAACTGTTGCTGCTTCAAGAAGTAATGTTCAACAATGGGCTCAACACCTTTGAGAAAGGATGTCTACAGAAGATTGTCAAGGCAAGGCATCTCATTCTGTACCCGAATATATTTAATGGTTATTGTTTTGCATGTTCTAACTTCAGACATATGGATAGGGATTGCAAAATGTGTGACGGGGATGATTATCAAAAACCCTAGAAGCAAGTTTGCAGGGTCGCAACACAGATTTCAAAATAGCTTCTTTAGGTTCAACATTGAATGTTACAAATGCAATGACTCTGGAAATATAGCTCGAGACTGCAGATTCATGAAGGAAAGCTCTAAAATCAGGTACAAGAAGCTCTAAAGAAGAAAACGAAAGCAAGAAGATCAAGTGAATGAGAAAGTCTCCCCAGTTATGCTCTCGTGTTTTGTGAAGTCAAAGGATCATGATGAATCTACAATGGAAGATGTCAAGGATGTTTCAGCTGCAGAGCTGGTTCGTACATTATTCTGAAGAATCTAGCATGATGACTCCCTGTCTTGTGTATGTTGAAGAGGGGGAGTCTAAGTAGTAGCAGTTGCAGATTTGAAAATCTATCCTTCGGCAGTTTGATAGATGGCAGATACAAAGAAGTTCTCAGAACAATATCCTACATTAAGGGCAATTTCAGTGGAGTAGCAGTCATGGACAAAATTGCAAAAGGACTCGTTGTTGATGCATATTTGACAGGTAGAATCAGCTATGGCAAGCCATGACAAGTTCTGATCTGCATTGGGAAATGTTTGTTCATGGTGTTCACTTGGAAACTCTTGGCTTGGGTCTGATATTCATTTTTAGAAATACCCGTTCACTAGCCATTAAATCAAACTTGATTTTCAGCTTTGCTAGAGTGTTTTCCAGATTGCTCTTTTTCAGCATCCATTCCATGAACAGATGTGACTGCATACCTCCAGTATGAAGGCACAAACATATATGCGTGTATGGAGGCACAAATAGCTGCATACTATACGTTCATTCAGTCCAACTGCTCAAAACGAAATGAAGCAACCTCTTCAGTAACATCTACTAATGCTAAATGATCTTCCATCACATCTCTACTTATGTCCTCCAAACATACAGAATTATCATTACCAGTATTATAACATTCTAGTCCAGTGGAGATCTGACTTGGGTACATGTTGAGGAATCAGAAATGCTTTCATTTTCAGATTCTGTAACAAGCGTTCAACTCTTTGCACAAACTAGTGGGTAATACTGTTCATTACATATTACAAATCTCTGGTTATGAATATAATGCTTTATTTCATTTCATGGTTGACGTTATCTTTACAATTTGTTGATGACGAATATTATTTGTTGAAACACGAAGGTTGATGTTATGGTTGATCATTTGATGACAATGTTATAAGTTCTAACTACTAGATGAATGATGTTAGATTTGTACCAAATGATCAATGCTTTAGTGATCTTCATTCATCTAATAGTGAAATTTTCTTTTTCATGTTTTCTGCAACTAATTTGGCACCCGTTTTTTTTTTGGTGAAATATATTAAAATGAATTTATATAAAAAATACTACTGGAACGGTCCACTCCTGGAAGCTTTTGAAAATTGTTGCCTCCCACTTCCAGGTTCCACCTCTCTTTCCTATGACAATTTAGAATGGATCTGGCGAAATTTTCAACAACAATGGCAACAAGCGGTTGAGCTAATCCCTTCAGCTTAACTTTTTACATGAACTTATGTCTATGTTGTATAATCTAATTTTATGGATTTTTCATGAAGCATAAATTCCTTGATTTTTCTTTTGAAATTTTGAATATTAATGTGTTTTCTAATATGATGAGTTACTGTTGAGTTTGTCTGGGTGGTCAAGTTTCTCTAGTTAATGTTTTTCTGAGTCGTTTCGGAGTCTGATTAATGTGGCTTGCCTTAAAATTTGCATAACCATGGACAGTTATTACCACGTATTACGACGTGTTAAGAAAGGTCCATACTTGTAATCATCACCATTGTGTTGGATGTTGGCAATCGTTCTATGTATTTGATGTACAACCTGTTTTAGGAATGTTTTTATTTATTTCTAATCTCTTGTATACCGTTTTATCTTTTTCATGAGATAAAATACTTAAACTGTGTTGATTTAACTCTTTAAAACAATCATGGAGGACAACCTTAGAAGTCCCACAAGAAAGTTCCTTCAGGAAAACTTGTATATTCCTTGTAATACTTTGATAATTTAAATTAATTGATAATTTACCAATTGCTGCTATAAGAAGTTCTTGAGTTACACAATTTTGATCATTTAAGGTGCTGTTCACAGAGTACATTTCATACAGACTTCTAAGCTGAGAACTGAACCCTTTTGTTCGCTGACCGTCTGTCTTAGTTTTCCTTCTATTTTACTGGAATATTTTGGAGTCATGTTGGAAGTTTATTTTATTTTATCCATTCTGAGATACTCTTCAGACGCCTCAAATTTTGAAGGACTCCAAAATTTAGCACATAAGTTTATAACCTTTCGAAACACAAAATTCTGGATCACAAAAGCTCTGTGACAAAGTTAGATCTTTATAGCGAAATTTAGTTCTTTATTGTTTGATTCATAGCGATGACAAAGTTATATGTTCTAATGTGTTTTCTAGAAGCGAGAAAATGTCTTCTAAAATACATTAATGTATCCAATAATTGTGTTGTTTCCCTTTAATTATATTCAGATGTTTGGAGCTGAAGCAACAGATATTCTGGATTATGTAGAATGCTATCCTAATGGGTATAGAAAAGGAGTCAAGATAGCAAAAGCATGTGAAGAAGCCAATATTCAAGGGTTCCCAACTTGGATAGTAAAGGGTCGGGTAAGGAGTTTCAATTATTTTCATTAGAATTCTCTTTCATAGTGAATGTATTATTTTCAACATGGAGTCTTTGTTCAGGTCTTCTGTATATAAAGTCATTTGTCCTGGAAATGATAATATTCCTGAAGATTTAAAAATATTTTCCAAAAGCAGGTTTTGAGTGGTGAACAAGTATTTGCAGAGCTTGCTCGTGCTTCTGGATTTGATCAGGAGAAATGAGATAGATGAAATGACAAGGCTTATTTTTCAGTTGGAAGGATGATATGCAGTTTTCATCATTATGTAGCATCTTCTCTATACCTATGCCTTGACTATTGGAGAGAGAATTATGATATCCTGCCTTGTAAATTATTACTAGAATGATCAAGAAGTTTTGAAGATTATTCTCCCCAAAATTGTATATTTTTCTAGCAAACCATTCTTGTGAATTTTAAGAGAACTGGAGATTCTGATCTTATATTGCAAAAACTTTACTTGGCAGACTCATAGCATTTTCTCACTGAATGTCATAACAGAGTGCACATATTCGATACATTAATCTGAAGGTCTCATCATTCATGTATTCATTCTTCTCCACTTTTCCTTAGAAGATGGATTTTCTGGTATGTGGCACCCTATAAATGGATTTCCTGCACAGGATGTAGTCATTTCATCAGTTTGTTGAAGAATGAAGGGTTCAGATAGATCTGGTCAAACCAGAGCAATACAATATTTGAATATTGAATGATCATGCTTTGCAGTCTAAAGCTGGGAAAAATGAACTTGATTAGGACTGGAACAAAACTTTCAGTGATTTGTAAAGCTGCAATGGAATGCAAATGCTGTATCTAGGGCCATAGTGATGCAAGCTCTTAGAGCTTATTTTGTAATTTTTTTCTGTTGAATCAATTTATTTATTTTATTTTATTATTTTTAATTTAGAAACAGAAAATGCTATACATAGGGTATCTGTAAATTTTTGTAGATGTTCTATGCTTGATGCAACTTTATTTTTTCTCCCAATATAAGACAACAATCACATAAAGAATAAAGTAAAATGCTGATAGAACATACCAGTGGATCGACAGAAGACAAGCCAGAAATATATGAGTGTTGGTGCATTACGGCAGTCAACAGGATGCTTCAACCAGCAAAGTCTCAATATGGTCAGCCAACCAGCAATGTCACACAACCCTCTAGGGCAGCCAAACGGTCAACTCAAAATTCAACCCAAAAGTCAACTCTGTCAGTCAATGGTCAACGCAAACAGCAGCAACAGCTAGGTCAATGCAGAAAAGTCAAAGTCAACGTCTAGCCTCGGGAATAGTGCCAAAAAATGCAGATTTGAAAAATCAAAATTTTGGGAGAGTTTCAAGTCTCTTTGACCTTGCGTTGACCAAAGTCAATGCTAGTCAAAGTTTGCTGCAAAAACCCTAGACCGAAATTAGAAATGTGCTGCTGCTAGAATTTTTCCAAGTGTGAAGAGAAGAGCCTCCAAGGTCATCGAACCTTTCAGATGAGGAGAGAGAAATGTGTGAGGATGAGATGAGTGAAAATGTCCTCCAACGTTGACCAATATATATCCATCAATGAGGGTGTGTGACACCGCTGCTGGGGCACAAAACCTTAAGGCCAACCTACACATATCTTGAATAAATTCAAAATAAATGTTCTGCTCATCGGATCAAGATGATCTTTAGATCGATCTTGCACCTCTCCGAAAGAGGAACCCAATAAAAATATTGGTATCTTCATCTGAGCATCACATGGAGTTTGGACCTAGTTGTCCAAAATTAACACTCCCTCTCAACTAGGGAGAACTCCATCCACATGTGCAATCCAAACATCGCATCATCCCGCCGTAACTTGCTTTGCTGGCTTCTTTATTTCAGAACAGAAGTGGGTCAGTCACAAAGACATCATTCCCGGTTGACAGATTTAGCCTAGAGGTCCGAAACCTCTATAGGACTCATAAAGAGTCTCATACCAACCTGAAGTTGGTTTACCTGACCCGAAGCCAGTTGGAGGTGTGATACCTCACTTGGACTCAAGAGAGTCATACTAACCCGAAGTTAGTTTCACTGACCTGAAGTCAGTTGGAGGTCCGAAACCTCACTATACTTGATCCTAGATCAAGTGGTTGGACCGTGCCATCCTAGATAGAGAGTACGGAAATCTCAGATGCGTCCATCAGTCTTTGCTACTAGTCTCTAGCTTTTCCCACCTCACTAGCCAAATGAGAGGTACTTCCCACAAGTCCGGAACTCAAATGGTTAGGATGCATATGAGGCATAGATCATGAGAGGTGAACCAACTCAATCATCATAACGGTGGGGCAGAAGCACACCGACAAGGTTCAGCAAGCCTAGCCCTGTGGTTGCTTATAGCTCCGAGAAGCTATCCCCAAAGCCCCCCAGAGCTCCAAGAGCTCATCGTCCAACAAAACCCTTAGAATAGGGTCGTTCCACGATTCCAAGATTCTCACGGAAGGTTAGGAACATGACCTTCCCCAAGGGCATTGTGAGAATATCCGCGACCTGCTCATCAGTTCCTATATGATCGAGCCTTATGGTGCCTCGCTGTACCATATCTCGGATAAAGTGGTACCAGCCATCAACACGCTTGGATTGATTATGGAACCCGAGATTCTATGACAAACGAATCCCCTTCTAGTTATCACAGAGGATAACGATGGCATCTAGCACATGCTCGAACAACTCACTGAAGAGCTTTCGCAACCAAGTGACTTCACAACAGGCCATACATGTTGCAATGTATTCGGCCTCAGTGGTGCTCAAGGCTATCGACTTTAGTTTCCTGCTCGAAGTAGATCTGTGTGTGAAGCAGTATCCAGATGTGCTCTTGCGATCCACCACAATGCCAGCCCAATCGGCATCGGTATATCCATGGAGTGTCATGCTCCCGACAGTGTATCTTAGCCCATGGTCTATCGTGCCCCAAAGATATCTCAAGAGTTTCATGGCACCAACCCAGTGAATGTCATGAGACTCAACCATATGTTGACTCAAAGTGTTCACTGCAAAACATACGTCCATACGGGTGTTCACTAAGAACATCAGGGCCCCTACGAGTTGACGATACTCAGTAGGATTTTCTAGCACGGGCCCAACAACGCTACCTCTCAACTTCTTAAAGTTGAGTTCCATCGGTGTCGACACGGACTTACAATCCACCATACCAAATATTTCCAGAAGCTTCACAATGTATTTTCCTTGAGAAAGGAAAATCTCGCCAGGTCTTTGCCCAACCTCCAGGTCTAGGAAGTAATGCATCAGTCCTAGGTCCTTCATCTCGAACACAACAGCGAGCTCCCTCTTGCATTGATGAATGAGAGGGTCAGCACCTATCAGGAAGAGGTTGTCCACATATAGCACCAGAATGAGAGGCTTCTCTCTATCAACCTTAAAGTAAAGGTTTGAATCAACATTACTACGAGTGAACCCCAGCTTCATCAGGTAGCTATCTATGTTCTCATACCAAGCTCTGGGTGCTTGCTTCAACCTGTAAACATGGGTGTCCCGATCCTGGACTTCGAACCCCAGAGGTTTCTCTACATACACCTCTTCCTTTATCGCACCATGTAGAAATGCGGTCTTCACATCCATCTGATGAAGACTGTAGCAGCAAGGGCTATGATAGATCAGATGGTGGTATATCGGGCAACAGGTGCAAATATGTCATCATAGTCCATGCCTTCCTTTTGAGAGAAACCACGGGCAACGAATCTTGCCTTGAATTTTTCAGCACTTGCATCAAATCCATGCTTGATCTTGTAGAGCCATTTTGACGTGACAACTGCTTTGTCCTCCGGTCTTGGAACCACATCCCAGACATCATTCTTCAATATGGACTCGTATTCTTCGTGCATAGCATCCTTCCAGACTTTATGCTTTACGGCTTCCTCAAAAGATCTAGGCTCAGATTGTACAATAGTACTCATGGCTGCTAGATACCCTTGGTATCTATTCAACTTCTTGCTTTCACAGAATGTCCCCCTTGGGGCCATATGTCCCTCGGCATCCTCGACAGTGTCCCTGAGCCATGATGGTCTCTTCCCTATCGAAGGGGGTGGATCAATCGGGTCCATTGGTCCTTCAGCATCGGGCATCGTCTCTCATCCTTCGGTTCTTCTTGATTTCCAGGCCTTGCTTCATGATCTTCCTCAGATGTCAGAAGATTGACTACTTTCCTTAGGGAAGCATCTTCATCAAAGGTGACATCGTGGCATATCTCCACTTCCCTTTGACCAGGCACATAGACTCTATAGGCCTTCGAAGTTTCACTGTAGCTTGCTCCTATTCTCTTCCGGCACATGAAAATAAGCAGGACATCCAAAAACTCTAAAATGAGAGACGTCAGGTTTCTTACCAGAGAAAACCTCTTCGAGAGTTTTGGAGTCCAAAGTGGAATGCGAGCATCGGTTTTTTATGTACACAACAGTATTCGCAGCTTCTCCCCACAGAAACTTCGGTAGACCTTGGTCACATAGTATGGCACGAGCAGCTTCCACAATGGTCCTGTTCTTTCGTTCAGCAATGCCATTCTGCTCAGGAGTATAGACAGTTGTGGTCTCCCTCTTGATGCCAGCTTCTCTGCAAAAGTTCTTGAACTTGTTCGTCTCATATTCAGTGCCATTATCGGTCTGTCGGATAGTATCACGTGTCATTGCTCCTAGTGGACTTCCTCCAACTTGGTAGAGTGTATCAACTCTAAACCCAATCGTGATAGCTTCCTTGAAGCTCTTCTTCCAGATACACACCTTCCCATCAATGAATGTCACATTGAAACCTTTGTCTTCCATGGCTGAAATAGACACAAGGTTCTTCTTCAAATCAGGTACATAGAGTACCTTCTGCAAGTGGAGGACTTGACCTTGAGACAAGTGGAGGGTCACAGTCCCTGTCCCTTTCACAGGATATGTGGCATTATCTCCAAGGATAATTTCCAGATTAGTATCCTTCTCAACCATATCAGAAAGTGCTTCCTTGAACCCAGTGATGTGCCTTGAGGCACCACTATCTATCAACCAAACATCCATAGTGTCGGGTGGAGATGCAGCAGAGAGGGCAGATACAAGAATGAATTCATTTCCTTTATCAACAACATTTGATTCCTCATACTTGGAATTTCTCGACCTTTTGAAAGGTTGACCATTTCTGCCAGAGGGAGCTTTCCTCTTTCCCTTGAACCTGTTGTTCCTTTGATTTCCATTCCTCTGGTTGTTGTTGTTATCATCATCATCGAGAGAATCCTTCTTGAAAGGGCATTTTCTAGCATAGTGACCTGGCCTATGACAAGTGTAACACTTGCCCTTCTTTCCTTGGGCCCCTGCTCTTCCTTTGTTCTTTGGACTACCAAAGTTCTTCTTTCTAGAATGAGCAGCGTAGGCAACATTTCCTTCATTTTCAAACTCCTTCATCCTTGTCTCTTCTTGTATGCATCTCGATAGTACTTCGTCAAAGTCAGGTATCACATTGTTATTGAGAATGGTAGTGTTGAACACATGCCATTCGGATGGGAGCCCTCGAAGTGCGGTGAGTACCATCTCTCGATCAACTATTATGTCCCCAATAGCCAGCGGATTGTCCCTGATCTCAGTCAGCTTCAGAAAGTATGATTGAGCAGACTCATCCTTGCCTTTCTTCAGATTCTTCAATTGATTCTTGAAGAATAGGATTTGATTTGCATTGTTGGCCTTGAACATGTGGACCAACTTATCATACATCTCCTTAGATGTGCCCAATCTAGAGATGTAGGCAACCAGACTCTTATGAATTGAGTCCCTGATCATTAGCTTTGCTTTGATCTCCCCTTTCTTATACTTTGTTTTGGCAGCAACAATAGCAGTGGATGGAGGCTCTTGGATTTTACCCTGCACATAGTCCATAACATCTTGGTCTTCCAAGTTAAGAACCAATGTCATCTTCCAAGCATGGAAGTCATCCTTCCCAGTGAATTTGTCATCAGCCTTAAAGCCATTGTAGTTTGAGGAACCCATCCTCTTCTTCGGTGATTGCTACAAATTAGGGCTTTGTCTTCACCTCAACTCTGATTCAATGTAAATTTTTGTAGATGTTCTATGCTTGATGCAACTTTACTTTTTCTCCTAATGTCAGACATCAATCACATAAACAATAAAGTAAAATGTTGATAGAACATACCAATAGATCGACAGAAGACAAGCCAGAAATATATAAGAGTGTTGGTGCGTTACAACGGTCAACAGGATGCTTCAACCAGCAAAGTCTCAATATGGTCAGCCAACCATCAATGTCACACAACCCTCTAGGACAACCAAATGGTCAACACAAAAGTCAACGTTGTCAGTCAACGGTCAACGCAAACAGCAGCAACAGCTAGGTCAACGCAGAAAAGTCGAAGTCAACGTCTAGCCTCGGGATAGTGCCAAAAAATGTGGATTTGGAAAATCAAAATTTTGGGAGAGTTTCAGGGCTTTTTGACCTTGCGTTGACCAAAGTCAACGCTAGTCAGAGTTTTCTGCAGAAACCCTAGACTGAAATCAGAAATGTGCTGCTGTTGGAATTTTCCCACGTGTGAAGAGAAGAGCCTCCATGGTCATCGAACCAATCAAATGAGGAGAGAGAAATGTGTGAGGATGAGATAAGTGAAAATGTCCTCCAATGTTGGCCAATATATATCCATCAATGAGTGTGTGTGACACAACTGCTAGGGCACAAAACCTTAAGGCTGACCTACACATATCTTGAATAAATTCAAAATAAATGTTCTGCTCATCGGATCAAGATGATCTTTAGATCAATCTTGCACCTCTCTGAAAAAGGAACCCAATAAAAATATTGGTATCTTCATCTGAGCATCACGACATGGAGTTTGGACCTAGTTGTCCAAAATTAACAGTATCCCACATAGAGTTCATTAGCTAGATGTCACTAATCAAAAGCTAAGTTGTTAGGGTTTGTGGTTGTAAGTTTTGGGATGCCATTATTAAGATCCAGGTTTGTTATGGTGTGGGTATTTTATATATATTATTTTTTATTTTTTTGATAGTTCCACATTACCCTGCCAACACAAGTGACATCATGGTGAATTATACATTTTATGGTCCGCATGCTTCCATCTGCAAGTGTGACAGGGTTTATGAAGGAAACTCGAGTCATTTGATTTATCATCATCTGAGTCCTTGTTACCCATCAAAATGGGTAACCCCATAGGAGAAAACTTTTTTTCCTATTTTGGACAACCAGCCAGCCAACAACCTTGCACCTATGTTGCACGAAACTTCTAGGAACCTCGCGTTTCGGGACGTACTCGTACCCAAAACTTCGAAACCAGCCGAAACTCAACCGAAACTTGACCATCATGCGATCATCTATGATATTTAATCTAGACTTGGTTTTCCTTCTAAATTATCATCTATGGGTCATATTCTGTTTTTTCTTGAAAGATAATGTGATATTCACTTATTTATAAATTTATTTCTATATATATAAACATTTATGATGTTTTAGCTGACGTTTCGACCGACATTTCCATTTTTGGGAGGTAACGTTTCTAAATGTACCCGTTTATGAAACTCTGAAACGTTTCGGTGCTTTGTACAACTTAGCCTTGCACATTTGCTTGATGATGATGATATGCCAGTTCCTCCATCATCTGCACCAATCACCATCTGACATTCCTCTTGGATGAAGGTGGGCTGCCACTCAACATACCTTGATCATTTTGCAATCAAGGGCTTTTACATAATGTTTTGGTAATTTAGTATGGATAAAGGGGTGATCTAGATGATTGATTGATCTTCATTGTAAACTTGTTTCTCACCTTACTAGGGGGGTTAATTTTTAGTCGTAGCCTAGTGGGACCTCTCCTAAAGCTCTAAGGTTGTAGGAGGATACTACTTGGAAGGCTTGGATTGAAATAGCGTGTTCATTCTCCCTTTACCATACATAACACTTTCCATATCACATTATTAGCTCTTGATACCATCTCCATTGTTTGGGTTTAACTATCATTAGTTCATTGGGCCATGCCACTCCTTGAGTAGGGACAGGAAATATTGCCCTAGAGGTCGATGCAACTAAAAGAATGGAAAAAACATAACATGGCCATAATAAAAGAAAAAAAAAATGTCAACATGCAAAAGATGGCTGGGATATAAGTTAACATGTGGGAAAAATGTTGATTTTTAATGTACCTTGGACAAGTGGTTTCCCATGGGTTAGTCTCTACCTAGGGAAAAGTGTCCAAAATAATTGTTTTCCTAAGTGTGACTTTAAAGTGAAAGTGACTTTATAAGTGGTAAAGTCAATATTAAATTATAAAGTGAAAATGACTATATAAGTGGTAAAGTGAATGTTAAATTATAAAGTGAAAAGTGACTTTAGACATAAAGTACTGTGGATACTTTATTTAATGTGTGAGTTAAAAAATAGAAAGTGAGAATTTAATGCACATTTATTCTCATCCCTTGATCTAAATGAATCTGAGCCATTAGATCTTAGGGTTGTCCAAAAGTCATTTAGGGAAACAAAAGGGGGAAAAGAAAAGAGGGACTACATTCATACATTCTTCAAGAGTAGATTGGAGAAATGAGGCTGAGGGCTAGAGAAAAGTTCTGAAAGAGAAATTTGTTGCAGCAAATTGAAGAAGCGATTTCTGAGCAAAGTTGGGCACAAAAATCAAGGCTTAGAAGACAACATAAGGTACAAATCGAACATCATTTAATGTTGTGAGCTCCACACAATTTGAGAGAAGTTTTTGAGCAAATTTTTTTTTTTTTTTTTTTGAAAAAAATCCGTACAGTCTGTACAGCGGTGCGGAAAACCATATAGTTTGTATGGAATCTATGCAATATAGTCCGCATCCATATGGCACATTTTCAACTTCAAGTGGGCACGAAAATAGAGGCAAAGTGGTTACAATTTTCAAGGAGTTTTGGGTTGAAGAGATAAGTTGTATTTGTTGTTTTGTTTTTTCAGCAAATGTATTTTTGTTGAATTTGAAAGATAAATAAATTTGAAGAGCTCTCTAACAGGTTTTCTCCAGAGAAGATTGAAGGGGTTTTGCCTGGGTCTAAGTTGACCAAAAATTTGTGTGTATTTTTTTATGTGTTGTTGGTCTTTTTATGTCCATATTTATTTTTAACACATGTTGACAGTCCCATGTGTTTTAATCTGAAAAGTTCATTTCCAGAATTCTATATGTTGAATTTAAGTTTATGGGAAAAGACATTTAAATGAATGGGAGTGATAAGGTGAAATTAAAACTAGGTTGGGATTGCAGGAAAATTTTTAGTAATCAAATTTCAACATGGTATCAAAGCTACAAGTAGAAAATCGCAGTTTAAACAACAAACAATAGTTTGGGACAACAAGGTGAAATTTCACATAGACTGAACTTTTGAGACAAGGTGTGCTGGAAAGTTCGTTTCTCTATTTTCTTGGTTTTGTAAATTTTGGATAGTAGTCTTGGCCATGTTCTTAATGATAAAGGACAGACTGGATGGGATATCCAACTATGCCATTTGGAAGGACATAATTTAGACAATGTTTGAGGAGGCATCAGTTTGGGACATAGTGCGGCAAGAGGTTGTACCTCCTACTATTGCATATGAACTTGCTAAATTCACAAAAAATAATGCGAAGGCAAAAAGGATTTTGATTGACAGTCTGAAGGATCATGTGGTTCCTAAGGTGAGAGGAAACACATATCCATATCAGATGTGGACAACTCTAACCACTCTCTATCAGAGTACCAATGAGAGTAGCAAGATGCTACTCAAAGAACAATTTAAGAACATCAGGATGAGAAAGGCTGAAAGTGTAGTTCATTATATTGGCAAGGTCAAAAAGGTACGTGATGATTTGACTCCTATTGGTGTGGTCGTTGCACCCACAGAGTTAGTCAGGGTATGCGTATCAAGACTTCCTAAGTCTTGGGAGGTCTTTGGAGATACTGTTACCTTTAGGGAGAATCTTCCCAATTGGGACAAATTCTGGGATGATTGTGTGCAGCACGAGATACGAAAGTAGCAATGGTGGGGTGAAGATAATAGATGAGGAGGATGTAGCCTTGACAGCCAGGGGGAAGAATAAAGGGAAGGTCAAGAAAGGGGCCTCATCAGATGGGGCTAAGGGAAAGGAGAGGAAGAAGAAGAATGCTACAGAGATGTCCAAAGTCAAATGTTGAGCATGTTAGAAGATGTGAGACTATGCTACTACGTGTCCTCAGAGGAAAAACAAGGGGAAGAAGGGTACTGCAACTTCAACAGAGGTGGAGCAGTTTGCTTCATAGTTTGACAGGGACTTTGCATTTATTACTTCTACATCTAGTAGGAGTACATCATTCGATGTGTGGTACATAGACAGTGGGGCTTCCCGCCATATGACAAGTCCACAAGAGTTATTTTCAGAGCTTGCAGAGAGGGCACTTGATATTGAGATTGTACTAGGAGATGACCGCACTATGAGAGCTGTTAGTGTGGGGACTCTGACCTTTGAGAGGGAGTATTTGCCTCCTTTGAAGGCTATGGATGTTTTGTATGTTCCAGGGATGAAGAAGAACTTGATTTCAATGTCTGCAATGGAGAAGGGGTTTAACGTCACTTTCTCAAGAGGGAAAGTATTGATGCATCCCAGGGGAGCTTCCATCACTTTGGCCAAAGTGATTGGAGTACGCTACAGGAAACTATACATGTTCATTTTTCAGTTGGCAGGAGCATTGGTGAGTATCACATCTCACAACACTCACACTAGTACCACCATCAGTAGAGACTTGTGTGAGTTATGGCACCGGAGGATGACGCATATGCATCATGGAGCTTTGAGAGTTCTAAGGGAGATCACTACTGAAGTTCCTCATTTCAGTGTTGAGCATTATGAGATCTGCAGAGGGTGTGCTTTGGGCAAGTACACCAAGTTACCATTCCCAGCGAGCGATAACAGATCTACATGTATACTAGACTTGATTCATACTGATGTTAGTGGTCGTATATCTCATGTGTCTTTGGGTGGTTATGAGTATTATGTTATATTCATTTATGCCTACGCTAAGAGGACTTGGATATATTTCTTGAAGACCAAGGGTGAGGTCTTCAGCGGCTTTAAATTGTTCAAATCTCTTGTAGAAAAGTAGATAGGTAGGAAGATTCAGGTCTTAAGGCCAGGCAATGGTGGTGAGTACACCAATGGTGGGTTTTCTGACTTCTGTGCATAGGAGGGCATTAGGAGAGAGTTCACGGTAGCTTACAACCCCTTGCAGAATGTGGTGTCTGAAAGGAAGAACATAGCTATTGTTGGGGCTGTGTTGATGGGAAGAAATGTCCGACCAACAGTAGGGGATCTCCCCGGTATAAAGTCTCAATTAGACTCTAAACCGTTTGTGATAGGGATCCCGTCCGGGGTGTGGCTCCGGCTACCGCTGAAGATTCCTTTTCTCAGACGAAGAACGAGCCCTACAGACCTATGAACACAAAGTTACTCGAACAATACAAGACAAATGGTTGATGAGTCTCAATGATCATAAAACATTACAAATAGCAAAGCGAATTAAAGCATACAACCAAAGGAAATGCTGTTATCAGCACATCATTAGGGTCATGCTTGTAGGAGCTCTTCGAACCACAAAAGAAATAGTTCTCGATGGTCAAAACACCATTCGATTCCTTAAGTGTTTTCCGAAAGACAAGACAATGTTAATAATGAAATTGTCAACATCTCTCAATTAAATATCCCCATACCATTAACACATCAAGTGAGTTTAAACGTGTAAATGACATAAGAAGAAAACGTAGATCAATTAATCATAAAAGATAGCTAGTACACGAGACTAAATATTCATCATGTTAACACACGAGCCCTCATTAGATCCAATAGTGAAATCATAAAACTTGTTTATATTCATTCTCATAAATATGCATTCAATGCTATACAATTCTCTCTGCTCCTTTTGCAGTCCGAAAGAAGGTCCTTTACAATTCCCCAGAGGGAGTATTTATAGAACAAAATTGACCCTTGGGTGTCCCTGACTCTTCACATTCCCGACTGTTGACATGCTCTGCGACCTGAGAGGCATTTGCGACCTTCGACCTAGCTCCGGATGCGACCTACGACCCCCTGCCTGTTGCAACCTGCGACCTGTGACATTTCTTTGGCTAAGGAAGCAATTGAGTGATTGTGAGATCCGGAACGTCTATCTGCTGTTGTTCTTTGAGGTACTTCTGCCATGCTTGATAATCTGCAGCAACTTGAGTGACCTGGGGAGTATATTTTTTTAATCTATGAAGGGATTCAAGAGCATCCGGGACCAAGGTTCGTCTCTTTACCGTGATCTGATTGGATAGAGAAGCCAACTTGGTATAGATCCAGACTGGTGTAACGATTCACTGAACAAGATTTTCTTGTGATGCTAGAAGATCTTGGGAAGCAGCTACTTGCTTCATGGGTTGTAGGAATGCTTGAATGTCCCGAGCAAACTCTTCCCTTGTTTTTTCCGGGTCTAATGCACCCAAAGAAGGAATGTGGTGTATTTCAGCCATTGAATCAATGCCGCTAATCAGATGTTCGTATGCAGACATCAATTTCTCTAGATCCTTGACCAGTTTATCTTTGGATTGTACCTTCATTCGGATCTGAACTTTGTCGTTCTGGGTGCAAATTCAATCCTTCCTAGGCAGGGTGTCAGGGGCCTATGGATACATGTTTGACCATTCTAGCATGTTGTCCAAGACAGTGGAGGCTTCCTTCAGTTGTGTCGTTCTCCTCTTGGTTTCTGCTTGTGCTTTCAGTAGTGGCGCGACTGTGTTCTTTATTGTAAACATCTCCTCGTACACTTGCTTCATGGTGGCTTCTAGAGTGACCAGCTCCCTCTGAATGGTAAGTGGCACTTCGTTGGTATGGGTGGTTGTAAGATGAAACTTTTGGATTTCTTCGTCGAGCACATTCTTATCTTGTTCTGAATGAGCTGCCTTCTGCTTAGAGACATGTAGCCTATTTTGCAAAGACAGAATCTCTCTACTCATTCTGCTAACATTCTCTTATGTGGCTGCTACAAAGGCGGTCCTTGCTGATGCAATCATAATAGGGTTAGTCTTGGTGTCCAAGACTATGTCCTCTGTTGTGACTGCGAGAGGTGCGGTCGGGTTTCGCACGAGGCATTTCCTTTTCTCTTGCCTGATCTTGTGCGTGAACTGGTCGTAGGTCAACCTTGTCAGATCCAAGACCCCATCTTCCTGCTCCTTCGAGGTGCCCAGGTCTGAGAGAGGGTGTAAGAAGCGTTGTTATGATCTTATAACACTCATTACTAGTTACGTTATTAGCCTAATTAGATTCAATGATAGTGAAAGGTTATGTATAAGCAGAGATCATAGAGCATGTTTTCGAAACCGTATAAATGCTTAACTTAATAAGAAAAATATTTGGCAAAAATATAGATAAAAAAAAATGCTCTCGACCCCTTGATAACTTATTATTAATAAGTCAGTTCTCCTTTCAGATGAGATTAGGGAAGGGATATAACTCAGTGGTAGAGTGTCAACTTGACATGTATTGCTCAAATCATTGGCCCAGTACTGGATATCTCTTTTTCTCCAGGTTATATGCCTAATATTTACAATTCATTATCACCGGAATCATCTACTCTATTGATCCATCTCACGTCGATAACTCGACCTTTTCCACAATTTCGTAGTATTGTCCACTCATGTTGCACTTAGGAATGTATCTCTATAAACCTCCCTGATCTTAATGGCTCTACCTATTCTCTCCTCCCTAAGGTATGTTCTAGTTGGTGATAAGGGGCATGATGACTTGACGTCATCCTCACCTTCCTCCGGCTTATCACCGACAGTCTGTTCAGGGTTCCAAACTCAATGTTGGCAACTAAACATGAGGGTTGCGCTCGTTGCGGGACTTAACCCAACACCTTACGGCACGAGATGACGACAGGAAAATGCACACTCGTCATAGGGGTTGTATGAGGTACATCAATGTGTGGCAGTTCTGTTTGTTTCCCTGTCTCTAGGGGTGGTGTTTTGCTTCCCCCTGCTTCCTTGGAGGAATCTTCCCGTGACTTCTTTCTTCTTTCTTCCTTCTCTCTTCAACCTCTGCCTTGTCCTGCTCTTCTTTTAGCTGGCTCTCAACCTCCGCCTTGTCCTGCTATTCCTTAAGCTTGCGCTCAGCCTCTTTCCGCTCTTCCTCTTCTTTCCTGTTGCATTCCTCTTCCTCCTTTTTCCTTCGGGCTTCTTCTGCCTAATTCTTAGCTTGCTTATTTTTTTTGTATTCTTCTTGCTGACGTGCTAGAGTGTCTTGGGCCCTTTTGGCCTCTTCTTCTTTTGCCTTCTTCTCGACCTCTTGCTGTGCCTTAGCCTCTATGTCTCATTTTCCCTGCTGCAGTTTGGAGAGGCTTCTACCCGTATCAGTCCTTGGCTTTTTGGCTTTGGAAGATGAGGCTCCTCCTAGCATGTCACCCCTTTTTTCCGTGGTTTGATCACCCTACTCTTCTTGATTAGTTGACTCTTCTAGCGCAGCCTCCCTATCTTTGTTATACCAGTTCTTAGTTTGTTCTTCAACAGGGCATTCCATGTGCTGGTAATTCCATTTGAATTTGGCCCGTTTGCAGTGTGCGGGAACGATCCTTTCCGGGTCATCTGGTATGTGTGTTAAGGGCGGAAAATGAAAGCCCTTGGTTTCTTCAGCCTATGCCTCTAATTCCTTTAATCCCTAACCGTATAGGTGCTGATAGTAAGCGAGAGAGTAGGCCATGGATTTTTCTTGCCCTTGGTAAGGACCTTAGAAAACCTGCTCGTCATCTGGTAGCACACTTCTTGCAAGAGCAGTCTATCGGTGAAAAACTCGAGCAACGTGTGAGGTGCCTTGCATGACCCGAAAACCTTGATGAAAGTATTGTGTGTGATGGGAAACCAGCTGGCCACTCGGGTTATTGTTTGCATGGCTCGCCTGGACATGCACAGGGCATCCGTGCCGAACAGTTTCTTGTAGGGCGCAGTAATGAAATTGTGCAAGATCGACTCCATATCTTGTTTGTACTTGGAGGCCCAGAACACCTTTAACTCTTTATGGATCGATCCGCCATGCTTTGCATCCCAGTGATGAGGCCATCCGGTAAATTTACATCTTGCACATACTGCGTCTAACAGGTAGGAGGCCATATAAAATTCGGATGAACACCCTTCATCAGGTGCTTGTGCCGATGATATGTTCGACCTAAGGGCTACTACTATTAGGTTGGCCCAGTTGAAGCGGGTGTCGTATGTAGTGACTACGTACATGAGAAAAACCCAAGTACCATTGAAAGTGGTGGCATCTTGTCGGCCATACATCCTGCATAGCATTGCCGCCACCAACTTGTAGACTCTCCTAAGGCCCTCCGTTTTATATTCCTGATCCTTCCTGAACTTGAACTTTCCTGGGTCCTCCCACCATCCCCTTAAAGTCTCGGGTATGGGAACTGCATGAGTGGTAGCCCATTTAGCATTGAAAGTCTGTTCTCGGGTGGGGAGTGCATAATAGACTTCCGCATCCTGCGCCTTCATATTTCCAAACGATTTCCGCGAATGATCTTGAATGACCCAGATTCTGGAGTCGACCTTTTGTAAGATCCATCCGATCATCTCTGCACATGGAAATATGGGTGGATGGGCTCCGGCATAGTGGAGCTTGGACCTCTTGACCTGAATATACACCTGCCGATTTGGGGGGTCTTCTGGAAATTCGGGCTTCGTGAACTCTTGGTATACCTGCTACCAACTCATGTTGTCCCCTTTCCCGAACACACAAGTGGTGTCTCCATAGATAGGGGGAGGGGAAGGAGGCATTTCTTTTTCTGAGATATCTATTTCAGGACTCTTGTTTTTCTTTCGAACTGTCGGGGGCCCCATATCTCTTGAGGCCGAAGAGATGGACACACACTCGAGCTCAGCTTTAATGTTCCCTAGCATATTCATGAAATAGTCCCACGATAAGACGGATGGCATAATTATAAATATTTAGGTTGTTGCTACCTTTGCTAACTATTATCCAAGGAAATGGATAGACCTACGACTTGGCGACCTTGCGACTAGGTCGTTGGGTTGCTAGGTCGTGCTGGTTCACACTTTCAAGGAAAGGTGACTTTGCGACTTGGCGACCAGGTTGCTAGGTCGCTAGGTCGCGTTGGTTCACACTTTCAAGGAAAGGCGACTTTGCGACTTGGCGACCAGGTCGCTAGGTCGCGCTTGGGTCGAAATCATGGGAAACGTGACCTGGAGACTTGCGACTAGGTCGCGAGGTCGTTGGATCGCTAGGTCGCACGGATAGCCAATGGCTGGTAATGAGTGACTATGTGACCTTGTGACTTAGCGACCAAGTCGCTGGGTCGCGAGGTCGCGAAGTCGCGGGGTCACGAGGTCGCGTTAAGGCTCTGTTGATGGGTTTCACGGCGATTAAGGCCCACGGGGATATGAATGGTGAAATCATGCAACACATCAAGGGAAAGAGTGCATCTGGGCCTTGAGGCTTTCCCTCCGGGTGGGATAGGAAGGGAGATTGATGCAGACTGGGGCAGAAGGGCATTTCAGAGGAGGAGGTAGAGAAGTAAAACCATAGGGAAGGTGCAGGCTTTACACAAAACTCTTGAGAGGTTTAAATAAGGCTAAGATGTAGACTAATAGGCAATGGGCAAAGGTAGGAAAGGCAACAATCAACCAGAAAGGAAATAGCAGGAGGATTAGGGAACTTACTCGAGAAAAACGCGCTCCAGCTGGCTTGTCAGAGGTGTTACTTGCTCCGTCGCGCAGGTCGAATGCGACCTACGCGACCCTTTTATTTATAAAGGGGTTGCACGTGCAGACAATTAATGAGGATCACAAGGTCACAAATTAAGGTTGGTTGAGGGTCGTGCAACCTCGCGACTTCGCGACTTGGAGGTCGCAAGGTCGCATGGTCGCATAGTCACAATTTTTAGGTTTTAGATCAATATGCGACCTTACGACCTCGTGGCCTAGGGATCGCAAGGTCACACGGTCGCAACTTTTAGGTTTAATGAGATTTTCAACTCTGCGACTGGTAGTTAAAATCTAGATCTGGATCAGACTCCATCTTTATCTAAATATCAGGGGCTCAGAAATTTTAAATGGGGCAAAATTTTGGAGGGCGTTGTAGCGGCTACAAAAAATGGCGATTCACTGGTAGGACCCAAGATCTCTATCAGTTCTTCATCTTGAGGGGGGTAGAGGGGCTTAGCGGGTTTTTCCTTTCACCTCGTGGGTCCGAGTACTTCCATCCTCAGAACTTGCGCATTCACTTCCCCTGTTTGCATGGCTCAGTGTGCTGGTTCACCGTGTTTTCATTTCCGGAGACCGTGTTAGCCACCTATAATATTTGATATAGCAAAAGGTGGCTAAGACTTTTTGAGCCTTCAAGGAACAAATTTTATTACTAAAAAGTGTTGGCTCTTGAAGGCCTCATGCCTCTGCCCAAAATAATCATTGCTGTTCCCATTTTATACTCAGAAATTCTACTGATTTCATGAGAAGAAACTGCTGAAAAACCATCATTTTCCCCCTTCTCCCACTCAAAACTAACCTTCATTTTCTCCCATTTTTCTCCATAAAAACTCCTTTGTTTTCATGATTCCTCTTCTTCCATTCATGAAAATCACTTTTACAAGGTTAAAGACTCACTCTTTAACCTTACCGAAACCCCCAAATCCATTGAAAACCTTGAAAAACTTTCATGAAAAATACATGTTTTTGCATAAAGGCTTAATCCCCCTTGGGCTAAGTCCTAACCACTTCCCCCACATGCCCACGCCCTGGAACCAAACGCTAATCCTGTTCGGCGCTTATCGCATCGGAGAGATTCAAGTGTGCAAGTATTTGCCATGTTCCAAAAAGTTCCGATGCGATTAAGCCTTTGTATTGTAAAAGCCCCGATCGTATTATCATTTCTATATAACTCGTAGGCCCGCCTTCCGCGCTTAAAACATTGAAAATCCATTCCCGATCCGATTTTCCCTTTATAAAATCATAAAACCCATTTATCCAAAATTTTGGTCTAAAGAGCTAAAATCACGTGTTGAACATAAATGGTTAGATTAAAAAGACCGATCGCGCAATTGCATCGGGATATTTCAATGGGTTGATTGAAGGACCGCATCAAAACTTCCGATGCGATTGAGTCCCTATATTATATTTCCGCCCCACCACTTTTCATTTCATATACCCTATGCCCAGGACCAAGAGTTAAAGACCCAAGGCGCTTATCGCATCGGGATGTTTCATGGGTTGATTGAAAGACCGGGCCCGATGGCTCCGATTGCGATTGGCCCTTTGTTTTATATACGCCCCGGGCATATTACATTTCATAAAGTCCAAAGGCCCTGCAGAAGGGCGCCAACCATATTACATATAAACCCGCCCGATTGTATATTAAACCTTTGCATTTCATTTTAATTTTTTTGAACTTTTATACATTATAAAAACGGTTTTCCGCCGGTTCGTTCTAAAAGAAATCCCCGCCGTTGATCGAAAGCCGATCAAACAGTCAACACTCCATTGCATCAGAGCTTTCAATCGCATCGCAAAGTTTAAATCGCATACACTTATTTTCTCCCTCCGATCGGCCATTCCCCCGATTCATTCTCCACCGTTGATTTAATCTTTAGATCGATGGTCTGCACTACATCGCATCGTGCAATTTCAATCGCATGCATTTGTTTCTTCCCCCAATCGCCCATCCCTCTGATTCATTCCCCGCCGTTGATCTGATCCTCAGATCGATGGCCAACTCTAAATCACATCACATTTTTACATTGGCGCTAGTTGAGTGTTACCTCCGATTGCTATCCTTCGATTGAATCTGGACCGCTCATGTGTCCAGATCGGACGGTCCAAAATCACTCCGACTTGTTGATTTCCCCGCTCTTCTTTGACCTCCTCTGAATAAATCCCCACCGTTGGATACTTTCATCCAAGGGCTACGCCCCTTCCCCGCCTTCTGAAGCAGTTTTGCCCCAAAAACGCAAGATTTTCTAATATTTAGTGTATTTTGCAGGGATTAATGGTTTTTCCATTTGTTCGAAAGAAATGCCGAAGGCCGGGAAAGACGTTTCCCGTGCCTTTGATTTATCAATGGAGACCATTCGCAAGGGTCGAATTCAACGTTTTATCAATGCTTCATGGGCATTGATGCCTTTAAAGCCCAGCGTGGCCCTGCACATCGACAAGACGATGTTTTATTAAAAACACAGTTTAAAGAGTATTAGTGTTGAAGACAAGCACAATAGAAAAGAATATTGAGGACCGATTTGCGGGGATTATGGCTAAGATGGATTATCAAAAGGCCTAATCCCCCAAATTAAAACACAGTCAAAAGAAAATCATAAGTGTTTAACAGATAGAAAGGCCTCCACCGCCGCATTTGAGGCGAATTGATTCCTCTCAGCTACCATAGGTGCCACCTATGCCTCAAAGCATTCAAAAAAGAGGCCAAAGTTATTGATCAAATGAAGATATTCGCCACAGCGCAGCGAGAGAGTTACTTCTGCAAGAAACTTAATGCAGAAAATATCTGCAGAGTTACTCCAACATAACACAGAGCCTCAAAGTCAACAAAAGCTCCCACCGAGCTTAATTCATAAATGTAAATCAATTAATACAGTAACACACATGTAAACTTCTCCATCGAGCCCCTCAAAGGCCGAGAAGTCATTAATTTGTATTAATTGTCCTGAGATATCTTTTATCAGAAATCACCTCCTCATTCTTCTATAAATACTTTTGTAGAAGATGAGAAACTGTTGGTTGCAGAACTTTGAAATACATTTGATCTTAAACTTCTAATTGTAAATAGTGTTTACTGGCCCTTGGAGCTCTGCTTGTGATAGATTAGTTAGGCTGAATAGTGAAGATGATTGTTGAACTGAAACATTGGACTTGAAGACTGTAACTGGTTTGACATCAATAACAAGTTGTTTCTTGGGATCCTGGTCTATATCATTGGTGAAGTGCCACTCTCTTTGTTATTTTTTTCCTTCTATGTATGTCATATTGTTCGCTATTCTCTGATAAAGAACAACATTTATAGAGTTAGGACTTACTATATATCAGTAACCTTCTTTGACTGAAAAGCTTTATCTCAATGTTTTCCTCCAATTTGTTTATTTAAGAATGATTCAATACAGTTTAAGCAGTTAGGAATGCTGGAGTTCCCTCGTCCTACTGTTTGCTTTAAACATTGTTCTTGAAAGTTATTTTCCTTATTTGCTTATTAAAGTTAGACTAGAAAGTGATGGTTTGCCCTGTTTCTAGCTTCTATTCTCCAAAGGCAGATTCTAAAAGTTTCTCTTGGTGTTAACTGAAATCAGACTAGGTTTAAAGTACTTTATCTGATCTTAAGTTTATACTCTATCTTCTCTTATATGTTTTCATACTTTCTGAAGGTAATTATGTGGATTACTGGATTGTTAGTCAATTAAGCTGCTTTAATACAACTTGCCCGAGAAGTCTATGGTTAGCCCTGTTCTTGGTTGGTTTTAAACAGTTACTTAAAAGGCTTTTCTTGTTTGGACTGACTATAAATCCTTTGTGAAATTATTATCAGTTTCCACCATCTCCAACACTTTACTGTTTCCATTCCATCATTTTAATCTCAATAATCTTGTGATATAGATGACTTACCCCTTGGATCACTCTTGATGTTGTTGCTCAATTAAAGCCCTGATATGACTCCATAACCCAATGGACTAAAAACCAGCGTTATATCTATATTTTTAGCCATAGCTATTCTATTCACTTGCAACTTCTCACCTTTGAAACTTTTTGCACTTAGAACTTTCTCCTCAAAATAATAATCATGATCAATCATCCAAAAACAAACAAAACCCTTGGACTTCATAACTAGCCTAATATCATTACCCCAAACTTCAAAGACAAATCCATATTTGCACTTATTGGAGAGATCCCTCTCTAGATTCAGGAGGGATAGATCCTAGAATCCCAAAGTTGGTTGAAACGATGTTTCTCCCTGAGATCGGACTTTGCCAATCTCTTGCGATTCTGAGATTCTGCGTTTAAGCGACTCACATTGGGACGAAACTCATAATCATTTTCATTTTTATAAAACCTTGAGAGTAAGAAGCAACCTTTTTAAGCACTACCTAAGAGAGGTAACCATGGTAAAACTTGTTTGAATTAGTGAAAAACTAGGTAGACCCTAGGATTCTCACAAAAATTTATCTAACCTTGAAAAATCTGCTGGCTTAGCCATAAGATGAAACTGTCTTTGTCTCATGACCATAGCTAAGTTTTGAAACAGAGTTAGGATATTCTTAAAAACCATACAACTGAAAAATAACTCGAAAAAACCTAAAAATGTTTCAGATTGGTATCCAATAAACATGGTGGTGGACCATAAAACCTTTTACCTCCTTAGGGGCTAAAAACTTCCACTTGGCGACTCCACAATCCTGAACAGACCTTAAGACTCCACTGGGAAGAACCCTTATCATTATAATATCTTTCAAACTCAGTCAGAAGACTGCAGGATTAAAATTTTTGCAAAACAGACTAGTTAACCTCTTAAAGATTGTCATACCTGGTTGAACTTGTCTTGTTTATTTGGGTCTGAAAAACACAACATAGTGGCTCCTAGAAAGATTCACACTAGAGCCTATCCTGACCCTGATCCACCTGAAGTAGTTGATAACCCAGAAGGTATCCTTAGGAAGTCTCCTAAGATTAAATTATCAACTGTTTTCAGATCACCCTTGAGAGCTAATTCAGTTCCTGAAAATATTTCAGCTCTACAACAATCTCAAGTTGACTTAGTAAATCCATTTAGAACTAGGTCTCTTGGTGATTTAGATCAGTTAGATTCTGAGTCTTCACTATCATCTCCTGAAAAAAGTGAACCTCTTGGTAGCAGAGAAACAACATCTCCCGATTTACATTTCCTTCACAACTTAGGTGTCTCTCATCCAAGATCATCTCAGCGGTCTATTCCTAGTCCATCCACTTTTTCTCACCCTTCATCCACTGTTCCTGTTATTAATCTGCTCCTTGTAAATCCACCCCCACCACCTATCATGGCAACATGGTATGCTCCCCTAGTCCTTCATGTACCATTAGTCAACCTTCCACAGGACTATCAGTCCAAAGTTCCATTATATGATGCTAGCAATGCTACAACTGCATCACAACATGTAGATAAAATGAATGACTACTTTGACAGAAATGAAATTGATGATGATTCTGTCAAGCTTAGGTTATTTGCTCAGAGCTTAGGGGGAGAAGTAAGAAAATGGTTTAAAGGTTTAGCCCCCCATAGTATTAATGATCTCCAAGCCTTCCATCAAACATTCTTAAACAAATGGGAAGTAAAGAAAAACCCTCTCCAAGTCCTTTCCGACTACAAGAACCTCCATAGAAATACTGGGGAAAGTGTGCAAGCTTACTGCACTAAATTCAATAGTGTGTATAATGCACTTTCACCAGAACTAAAACCTCCACAGGGCTCAGCTTTAAACAAATTCCCTGAAGGGTTTGACTCTGACATGAACTATCAGCTGAGAGAGAGAGATTTTGCAACTCTTGAAGATATGCAAAAGGGTGCTCTTTCTGTGGAAGTCAACTTAATGGAGAAGAGAGCTAGAATGAAAACTGAGAAGAGAGTATCTTTTAGAGAGGAATCCACACCTTCTACTTCAAACTTAAAGATGGAGAGAATGATGGAAGAAATGATGAAAGAAGTGAGCATAATTAAGAGATCACAAGCAAATCAAAACCAAACTGCTCCTCAAAATAGAAACCAGAACCAAAATCGGAATTTTAGAAGGAACCAACCTCCAAACAGGCCTAGGGAAGATGATCAGCAGATCACTCCTCCTTTTCATCAAAACTATGTAAGTTAGGTTGATGAAACAGATGAAATAGCAGAGGAGGATGATATCAACATGCTGGGGATAGACCATGATGACTTTGAAATTTATTATGATAGAAAACAAGGTCTATACACACCTTATGATGACAAAAGAGATGATAATGAAAATTATTATTAAGACATGGAAAATGTCATCATAGAGTCTCAAAGAGAATATGACCTTAGAAGCAAAACCAATCAGAAAACCTCGAACACCAAAACTTCTGACAAATCTTCACAAAACAACACTACAACCAAGCCTAAAATTGTCAAACAAAAGGATAAAACAGTGGTTGTAAATTCTGATAATGGAAAATAAAAGGGCACTCAAAACAATGAAAAACAGAGTGCAGACCTTAGTAGTACTAACACTTCAGCTAGTACTCCTGTGAAAACAACTTTGTCAAGTGTAAATAAAACAAATCAACAATCTGATATTGCTGATAAAGTGACAGCTAATAAGGCTGAAACCATCACTTCAAAGAACCAATTTCCTTTCAGCCTTGAACAAGAAATTTCAAAGATCAAAATCTCTGTTCCCTTGACCGAGTTAATTGACCAACATGTATATAGAACCCAAATTTTGAAGGCTTTAAAAATAGAAGAAAATGAGGACACAGTCAATCTTAATGATGACCAACCCGAGCTGATTTTTGGTCCTAAGATTGAAGGTAGATATCAAGAGAGACATGTTCCTCCCTTTTATGTAAGTTTAAACGTTCATGACAAAATTTTGCACAACGCTATGCATGACTCTGGGGATTCTCATAATTTAATGCCTAAAGCCGTGATGGAGAGCCTTGGTCTAGAAATCACCAGAACTTACAAAGACCTTTACTCCTTTGATTCCAGCAGAGTAAAATGTTTAGGATTAATCAAAGACCTCTGTGTTAACTTAGCACAAATTCCAGCCAAATGTTTAGTCATGGATATTGTTGTGGTTGATGTGCCCCCAAAGTATGGAATGTTATTATGAATATCTTGGGGGGCTAAGTTACAAGGGACTATGCAAATGGACATGACCTATGCGACTATCCCTGTTTTCAATCAGAATAGAAGACTTTACAGGAAGTCCCATATGAAATTCACAGTTACAAGTCAAGACAGACCACAAAACTCTCCCCTGTATTCTGTAACTACAGGCCTTGATTCTTTTATTATGTTTAATGATGAAACACTTGGTGAACAAGTCACTTTAACAGGATTAACGGCCGACAAGGAGGAAGAAGAACACAACGCAGAAATGTTAAAAAAGTTTGTTGCGTTTGAAGACATTAGAAAGCTAAACAAAGGTCTTGAACTACAGGTCATGCGTCCTTTGCTTTTAAACCTGGACACTAAAGAAAACGACCCTCAAATAAACGAAAATATTGGGGAATCAAAACAAAAATAGCTAAGTGTTGAGTTTCCACAACAACCCTTGAGCACGTTAGTTGAAGAGGACAGTAACCAGGATGAAACTAAGAATAGTCCTCTGTGGAGTATGTATTTTGATGGATCCTGCACTAAGAACAATGTTGGCGCAGGTGTCTGGATTACTAACACAGAAAACAACCACACAGAATGTATTTCCTATACATTAAACTTTCAGTGTTCCAATAACATAGCAGAATATGAATCCCTTCTCCTAGGCTTACGTTTGTTGAAAAAGATAGGAGCCAAAAGAATTAAATTTCATGGGGATTTAGAGTTAGTTATTAGGCAGGTCAATGGGGAGTATAACGCAAATCATCCCAGACTCAGGGCCTATCGAAACGATGTCATGGACCTTTGAAAACATTTGAGGAGTCCAAACTGATTTTTGTCCCAAGAAGAAGAAATATTGCGGCCCACAATTTAGCCTTTGTAGTTAGAACATGCTTAATGTCATATAACACCAAAGACTGCACAACTCAGATAAAATTTAGACCCGCTGTGCCTGATAATGAGAAGTATTGGCAGGTCTTTGACAATGACAAACAAATAGAAGACTTCATGCAATTCAGAAATGAATTCGAACTAAACGGTTCGGACTCAGATTATGAAACAGACTGCAAGGAAGAAAATTTTCTTGATGAAGAAGAACCGTCTCCTGAACTTGCTAATATAAACCTGTTATCTAGCAAACTTAAAAACAAAACAGAAACGACTGCAGAGTTAGAAACAGAGGAGTTAGAAACTTTGCACTCTAAAGATGAAAATTTTCCTAAGGGTCTGGCCCCTTTAGAAGAGTTGTTCGATTTTAAAGATGTGGTGAATAAACCAAAACTGGAACCTGTAGAGACTGAAGTGGAAGAGTGTAATATTGGCAACGAACTTAAGCTGAAAATGATTAAACTATCCAAGACTTTACCGGCTCATATTAAACATAAATACATCGAGTTGTTTAAAGAGTTCTCTGATGTTTTTGCGTGCAGTTACGAAGATCTTAAATCCTATGACACCGAAATTATACAGCACAAAATTCCCCTCAAAGAAAACCAAAAACCATTCAAACAGAAACTACGCAGAATAAACCCTGTTCAGTTACCATTGGTTCAGAAGGAAATCATGAAAATGTATGATGCTGGTATTATTGTCCCTGTTAGATATTCTGAATGGGTATCTAATCTGGCATCTGTTAGGAAGAAAACTAGAGAGATCAGGCTTTAGAGACTTAAACAAAGCTTCGTTAAAAGACAACTACCCTTTACCCAAGATGGATCATATTTTACAAATGGTGGTAGGGTCTAGAAGAATTTCTTTGCTTGATGGCTATTCAGGGTACAATCAGATTTTAGTTCACCCTGCTGATCAATTAAAGACAACCTTTACCACACCATGGGGCACCTTCATGTATGTGAAAATGCCCTTTGGTCTAATGAATACTGGAGCAACCTTTCAAAGAGCCATGGACATAGCATTCTCGGAAGAACTGAGCTTCTTCATCACTATATACCTTGATGATGTCATTGTGTTTTCAAAAACAGATGAAGAGCATTTAGAACATTTGAGAAAAGTTTTTGCGAAATGCAGAAAATTTGGGATATCTTTAAACCCTAAGAAGACACTATTTGGTCTCCAAGAAGGTAAAATTCTTGGGCACATCATTTCTAAAGAGGGTATAAAGATAGATCCAAAGAGGATTGAGGCCATATTACAAATCTCTCATCCTCGAAACATCAAAGAGTTGCAGTCTTTCATCGGAAAGATTAACTTTTTAAGAAGGTTCATCCCCAACTTGGCTGGGCTCCTTAGGAATATCACAAACATGTTAAAGAAGGAGCAAGGGGTAAAATGGACCTTGGAAGCAAAAAAGTCCTTTGAACTGGTGAAACAAGCGTTAACCAAAACATCGGTTCTAATAAGTCCTGATTTTTCAAAAGATTTTTATATTTTTTCATTTGCATCAGAATATACCATAGCTGTTGTCCTTTTGCAGAAAAATCCACAAGGACAAGAGCAGCCTATTGCATTCTTTAGTAAGGCATTGAGGGATGCCCCTTTGAAGTATAACATTATGGAGAAGCAAGATTTTGCTTTGGTTAAAGCTTTGAAAGACTTCAAGGTGTACATCCTTCACTCATACATCATTGCCTTTGTCCCAAACTCAGTTGTTAAAGACATTTTAACGCAGGACCCAGATGGTAAGAGAGGTAAGTGGATTGCTATTATTCTTGAGTATGATTTAGAGATAAAACCCACTAAACTCATCAAAGGCCAAGGTCTAGCTAGATTAATGGTTGAATCAAATTTTGAAGTTCTTAATATTAATATGATTAATGCTTTGAATTACCAAGAAGAATTTTCAACTCCTATAGTTGAAGATCATTTTATGAATTCTCCTTAGTACGCTGATATTATTTGTGTTTTTCTTAAATTAAATACACCTCCTGGTTTGACAAAAACAAAGGTAAGATTCTTAAAGTTAAAAGTTGTAAACTATTGCATTATAGATAAATGTCTTTATTGGAAAAATGCAAGTGGTGTATTGCTTAAATGTTTGCCTGAGTTTGATGCAGAGAAGGTCAAATACCAATTCCATGAAGGAGAGTGTGGAGGTCATTTGTACTGGAAGACAACAGGCAACAAAATTTTGAGGGCTGGTTTCTATTGGCCTACTCTTTTCCATGATGTGCATAAGATGATCATTGCCTGTCATAAATGTCAACTTTTTGAAGGCAAAAGAAAACTTCTACCCCTACCTCTGCATCCAATCACTGTTGAAGCCCATTTTCAACAGTGGGGACTTGACTTTATAGGATAAATCCATCCACCATCCTCTGCCCAGCATAGATGGATTCTCACTACCACAGACTATTTCACTAAGTGGATAGAAGCCATTCCTTGTAGGCAGGCCAATGATTCAGTTATCATAAAATTTATGGAGATTAACATTCTCTCCAGATTTGGCTGTCCTACCAAGATCATCACTGATAATGCAGCAACATTTGGATCAAAGAAGATGGTTGAGTTCTGTCACAGATATCAGATAACATTGGGGCATTCCACGACCTATTACCCTCAAGGTAATGGACTTGCAGAATCCTCAAACAAAAGCTTAGTGAACATAATCAAGAAACTGTTGGAGGACAACAAAAAGTCTTGGCACACAAAGCTAGTTCATGCACTTTGGGCTGACAGATTGACTTTGAAGAATTCTATTGGTATGTCACATTTCCAACTTGTGTATGGTACTGATGCCATTTTTCCAAACAGTGTTGGTGTACCAGTGATGAGGTTGATTCAAGAGTTGCGAACTGAAGAAAATGACATGGTCAGAAGAATAAATCAGACCATTCATCTTCAGCAAACCGGAGAGGAAGTTTATAACAAAGCATTGCAGAAACAGGACAACATTAAAAAGCTTTTTGACAGAAGAACAAAGGCCAACAATTTCAAGATTGGGGACAAAGTTTTAAAATGGGATTCAAGAAGGGAAGAAAAGGGCAAGCATGGAAAATTTGACAACTTATGGCTTGGCCCTTACTCTATTCATTCAGTTGCTGGTAACAATGCATTTTTCTTGCAGGAGTTGAATGGAGCAGAATTGTTTGGGGGTCCTGTCAATGGCAGGATGCTTAAACATTACTTTTCTTGATAAATGCTATGTTTTGAAGTTTTTTTTTATCTTTTTTCATTATAAATATCTCATCCACCATTGCATTCAAAGTTAGGAAAAATAAAAAATACAAAAAAAAGAAAGAAAGAAAAGAGGGCAGATTGTGAAAACAAAAAAGGTATAACCCCATACCAAAAAAGAGAAACAAATTCTGAAAGTGTGCAAGCTCAAATGCCACTCCTACAAAACACACTTCTAGTTAGTCAAACAACGTAAACTTGACTAATTAGCTTTAAATTTTTTGCTGATAGGATAGTGAATTCAATTTGCCAAACTATTTAATCTTGGATTATCAGTAGATAGTTTAGGATAGAAATTAAAGGTTCAAACAAGATCAAAATCTGAACCTAAGGTTTCAAAAAGAAAATAACTCAAATCTGTTTTATTTTTTCTGAGTCAAGAGATGTAAAAATCTAGTTCTAATCAGCTCAAAATATGAACCAGAGAACAAGGAAGAAACAACTCAAACAAGAGCCAAAACAGAGTTGTAAAAAGAGAAGGCCATGATGAGAAATTTTTAGATCTTAAGCCTTCCATTTTTTATTTAATTTTCTGCAAAGTAATATCTATGTGCAACTTGTTTTTATGCCATAGACCAACGTCAAGTTAGAGTGTTTAATCCTGACTTGAATGCTTTTAAATTTCTGTCATAGAATTTAGAGAATAAAAATCTGTTAGACTGTTTAATCCTAACAGATTGATAGAATAGGTGGAGAATCATATGGGCTCAACTGTTTAATCTGAGTCCATGGAGAAATAAGGAGTAGAAATAGATTAGATTTCTTGCTTTCAAAAAGAATAAAATGTTGTGAAAAGAGTTTGCCAATCCAAGTGCACTCTAAATGAAGAAAAAATGATAGATCAGTAGGATTGTGTAGGTAGAGAGCTTGTTGATAAAAGAACCATTGTTCTTATAGCTGCTAATATGTTTTCAAAAAAAAAAAAATATCATCCCAGCAAAGGAAGGGAAGCCCAATGGATCAAGCACAGGTCAGCCTCCCAGAGAACATAATGGTTCAGGCACAGGTCAGCGTTCTGGAGAATGCAAGTCTGAAGTTCTTGATGCCTTCAAGAAGGCACCATCCCCAAGTGGAGCCACTGTTAGCCACCTATAATATTTGATATAGCAAAAGGTGGCTAAGAATTTTTGAGCCTTCAAGGAACAAATTTTATTACTAAAAAGTGTTGGCTCTTGAAGACTCTTGAAGGCCTCATGCCTCTGCCCAAAATCTTCATTGTTGTTCCCATTTTATACTCAGAAATTCTGCTGATTTCATGAGAAGAAACTGCTAAAAAACCATCATTTTCCCCCTTCTCCCACTCAAAACTAACCTTCATTTACTCCCCTTTTTCTCCATAAAAACTCCTTTGTTTTCATGATTCCTCTTCTTCCATTCATGAAAATCACTTTTACAAGGTTAAAAACTCACTCTCTAACCTTACCGAAACCCCCAAATCCATTGAAAACCTTAAAACAAATTCATGAAAAATACATGTTTTTGCATAAAGGCTTAAGCCCCCTTGGGCTAAGTCCTAACCACTTCCCCCACATGCCCACGCCCTGGAACCAAGCGCTAATCCTGTTCGGCGCTTATCGCATCGGAAATATTCAAGTGCACAAGTCTTTGCCATGTTCCAAAAAGTTCCGATGCGATTAAGCCTTTGTATTGTAAAAGCCCCGATTGTATTATCATTTCTATATAACCCGTAGGCCCGCCTTCCGCGCTTAAAACATTGAAAATCCATTCCCGATCCGATTTTCCCTTTATAAAATCATAAAACCCATTTATCCAAAGTTTTGGTCTAAAGAGCTAAAATCACGTGTTGAATATAAATGGTTAGATTAAAAAGACCGATCGCGCAATCGCATCAGGATATTTCAATGGGTTGATTGAAGGGCCGCATCAAAACTTCCGATGCGATTGAGTCCCTGTATTATATTTCTTCCCCACCACTTTTCATTTCATATACCCTATGCCCAGGACCGAGAGTTAAAGACCCAAGGCGCTTATCGCATCGGGATGTTTCATGGGTTGATTGAAACACCGGGCCCGATGGCTCCGATTACAATTGGCCCTTTGTTTTATATATGCCCCGGTCATATTACATTTCATAAAGTCCAAAGGCCCCGCAGAGGGGCGCCAACCATATTACATATAAACCTACCCGACTGTATATTAAACCTTTGCATTTCATTTTAATTTTTTCGAACTTTTATACATTATAAAAATGGTTTTTCGCCGGTTCGTTCTAAAAGAAATCCCCTCCATTGATCGAAAGCCGATCAAATGGCCAGCACTCCATCGCATCGGAGCTTTCAATCGCATCGCAAAGTTTAAATCGCATACACTTATTTGCTCCCTCCGATCGGCCATTCCCCCGATTCATTCTCCATCGTTGATCTAATCTTTAGATCGACGGTCTGCGCTACATCGCATCGCGCAGTTTCAATCGCATGCATTTGTTTCTTCCCCCAATCGCCTATCCCTCTGATTCATTCCCAACCATTAATTTGATCCTCGGATTGACGGCCAGTGCTAAATCGCATCGCATTTTTACATCTGCGCCAGTTGAGTGTTGCCTCCGATTGCGATCCTTTGATTGAATCTGGACCGTCCACGTGTCTAGATCGGACGGTCCAAAATCACTCCGACTTGTTCATTTCCCCACTCTTCTTTGACCTCCTCTGAATAAATCCCCATCGTTGGATGCTTTCATCCAAGGGCTACGCTCATTCCCTGCCTTTTGAAGCAGTTTTGCCCCAAAAACGCAGGATTTTCTAATATTTAGTGTATTTTGCAGGGATTAATGGTTTTTCCATTTGTTCGAAAGAAATGCCGAAGGCCGAGAAAGACATTTCCCATGCCTTTGATTTATCAATGTAGACCATTCGCAAGGTTCGGATTCAACATTTTATCAATGCTTCATGGGCATTGATGCCTTTAAAGTCTAGCGTGGCCCTGCACATCGACAAGACACTGTTTTATTAAAAACATAGTTTAAAGAGTATTAGTGTTGAAGACAAGCACAGCAGAAAAGAAGATTGAAGACCGATTTGCGGGGATTATGGCTAAGATGGATTATCAAAAGGCCTAATCCCCCAAATTAAAACACAGTCAAAAGAAAATCATAAGTGTTTAACAGACAGAAAGGCCTCCACCGCCGCATTTGAGGTGAATTGATTCCTCCCAGCTACTATAGGTGCCACCTGTGCCTCAAAGCATTCAAAACAAAGGTCGAAGTTAAATGAAGATATTCGCCTCAGCGCAGCAAGAGAGTTACTTCTGCAAGAAACTTAATGCAAAAAATATCTGCAGAGTTACTCCAACATAACACAGAGCCTCAAAGTCAACAAAAGCTCCCACCGAGCTTAATTCATAAATGTAAATCAATTAATACAGTAAAACACCTGTAAACTTCTCCATCGAGCCCCTCAAAGGCCGAGAAGTCGTTAATCTGTATTAATTGTCCTGAGAGATCTTTTATCAGATCTCACATTAGGGGAATTTTGAGGTCTAAAATGGGCCTCCTAAGGAAATTATAAAATAACAGTGGAAAAAATCTAATAAGATTTGATGACATCATCAAATTTTAGAGGGAAAAATGAAAAAACTATTTTTTCAATTCATATTTTCAACTTATCTCCCAAAGTTTTTACTCAAATTTCGAGCGGGAGTACTCGTTGGATGCGGAATTTAATTCCCCATCCAAGGAGTACCCATGTTGCATACTTTCGATGGGTCTTACTACACGAAAAATGAGAAATACATAAAAAAACGTGATTACAATCACGTTTTTTATGTATTTCTCATTTTTCGTGTAGAAGAGTTCATCGAAAGTATGCAACATGGGTACTCCTTGGATGGGGAATTAAATTCCGCATCCAATGAGTACTCCCGCTCGAAATTTGAGTAAAACTTTTTGGAGATAATTTTAAAATACGAGTTGAAAAAGTAGTTTTATTATTTTATTATTTTTTAATATTTTTACTTTTTAACTCCAAAAATGGTGAATCATCCATTATGGATGACATCATCATCTTGAATCCTATTGGTTGTTATAAAGTTTATTTTTGTTGTACATTTTTCTTATGAGGCCCATTTTAGACCTCAAAATTCCCCTAATGCCTCCTCATTCTTCTATAAATACTTCTGTAGAAGATGAGAAACTGTTGGTTCCAAAACTTTGAAATACATTTGAGCTTAAACTTCTGATTGTAAATAGTGTTCACTGGCCATTGGAGCTCTGCTTGTGATAGATTAGTTAGGCTGAATAGTGAAGATGATTGCTGAACTGAAACATTGGACTTGAAGACTGTAACTGGTTTGACATCAATAACAAGTTGTTTCTTGGGATCCTGGTCTATATCATTGGTGAAGTGCCCCTCTCTTTGTTATTGTTTTCCTTCTATGTATGTCATATTGTTCGCTATTCTCTGATAAAGAACAACATTTATAGAGTTAGGACTTACTGTATATCAGTAACCTTCTCTGAATGAAAAAACTTTATCTCAATGTTTTCCTCCAATTTGTTTACTTAAGAATGATTCAATACAGTTTAAGCAGTTAGGAATGCTGGAGTTCCCTCATCCTACTATTTTCTTTAAACATTGTTCTTGAAATTTATTTTCCTTATTTGCTTATTAAAGTTAGACTAGAAAGTGATGGTTTTCCCTGTTTCTAGCTTCTATTCTCCAAAGGAAAATTCTAAAAGTTTCCCTTGGTGTCAACTGAAAGTAGACTAGGTTTAAAAGTACTTTATCTAATCTTAAGTTTATACTCTGTTTTCTCTTATATGTTTTCATACTTTCTGAAGGTAATTATGTGGATTACTGGATTGTTAGTCAATTAAGCTGCTTTAATACAAATTGCCCCAGAAGTCTATGGTTAGCCCTGTTCTTGGTTGGTTTTAAACAATTCTTAAAAGGCTTTTCTTGTTTGGACTGACTATAAATCCTTTGTGAAATTATTATCAGTTTCCACCATCTCCAACACTTTACTGTTTCCATTCCATCATTTTAATCTCAATAATCTTATGGTGTATATGACTTGCCCCTTGGATCACTCTTGATGTTGTTGCTCAATTAAAGCCCTGTTATGACTCCATATCCCAATGGACTAAAAACTAATGTTATATCTATCTTTTTAGCCTAGTTGTTCTATTCACTTGCAACTTCTCACCTTTGAAACTCTTTGCACTTATGACTTTCCACCTCAAACAGTATTCATGCTCAACCATCCAAAAACAAACAAAACCCTTGGCCTTCATAACTAGCCTAATATTATTACCCCAAATTTCAAAGACAAATCCATCTTTGCACTTATTGGAGAGATCCCTCTCCGGATTCAGGTGGGCTA
The DNA here is from genome assembly GCA_034641835.2 of Pinus albicaulis. Classification (NCBI taxonomy): domain Eukaryota; kingdom Viridiplantae; phylum Streptophyta; class Pinopsida; order Pinales; family Pinaceae; genus Pinus; species Pinus albicaulis. Next base: position 782,078,209 of record CM076574.1, on the reverse strand, counting down.
GATCCTAGAATCCCAAATTTGGTTGAAACAATATTGTTTCTGTGATCGGACTTTGCCAATCTTACTGATTACAGATTCCTAACAAACCGGATGGAAAGGGTTGGAGCAACCTTAGAGATTTCTGGGATCTGATATAGTTGTTTGGTTCTTATTGTGTTGCTCCGCTACCAGAGATCCTAGTGGTCCCGACGGAGTCACTGCCTAGGAGTCACAGACATTGCTCCGCTGCTAGCGAGCCTGGTCAGTACCTCGGTGGAGTCGTCGCATTGCCTCTCTGTCCAGGAAGCCTTTCTCAATCCTTTACCCTTTATTTTATGTGCTGATAGCACTTATTTGGATGTGCTCAAGGCACTTATTTTGACTGTGCTCAAGGCACTTATTTGAAGGTGGCAAGTATTCCCTAGGCGGATGAGGGATCCTAACTTATTTTTCTTGCAAGAGAGGCTGATCCTGGTCTATGTAAGGACCTTTGAGTTTTTCCCGGATATCTGTTTATCATTTGAGGTTTACCCTGTTCTCTTTCCGTCTAGCGACGGAATTCACCAAAGCTTTCTCTTGTACAATAGTCCCTTGAGCCAACATACTAGGTAAACTACCCGTGCTTGGTTTCTGGGACTTGGTCATGTTTTCCCCACTGGGTGCCTATCACAAGCAAGCTCGTGCCAATTTTGTGTTCCATGGGTGATTCTTCACCAGCAAAGATTCTGGTACAACATGCCAATTGAGTAACCACTCCGTCCATCCTTCAATTTGAGGTGCTAAAGGGAATGGGTTTCTGAGAGCTTGCTCGAAGCAAGCCATTTATTGAAAAACATAAAACAATGAAAAACTAGAGAAAAGAAAATCAAAACTATCATACAGGGTAAGGTGACAGCCCCTTGGGGCTATCAGATGAAGTAATGTTTAAGGTCGTGCCCGTTTACCAGGAGGAACTCAATCCTTCCTTCAAGGGTCTGTAGCTTGTAAGTGTGAGGGCCTACCTTTTCGTTGATTTGGAAGGGACCTGTCCATAGGGCTTAGAATTTGGAGTGTTTCCCTTTCTCTTCGTGAGCTTTGTCCCATTTGAGGACAAGGTCGCCCACTTCAAAAACCTTGTTTCCGACGGATTTCTTATCGAACCATCGTTTTATCCGACTCTGGTGGATGGCGAATTTTTCCCGAGCTTTTAGCCTTTCCTCCTCCAGTTTCAACGATGTGTCTATTCAGGCCTATAAGGTAGGGCAAGGGGTGCCATGAGCTTCTTGTGATAATTGAAGGGCTAGGAGAGACAAGTTGGGGGGAAGGATTGCTTCTTTGTCGTACACAAGAAAAAATGGGGAGGTGCCTAAGGATGGTTTGGGTATGACCCGGTCGGCCCAAAGGGAATTATGGAGTGCGTTATGCGAGTTTCGTTGTTGGGACAACAGAGTCTTTTTGATGATGTGGATGAGATTCTTATTGGTTGACTCAGCTAGCCCATTTCCTTGGGGGTAATAGTTGGCAGAGTGTTTGAGCACTATACCGTTTTCTAGAGAAAATTCCTATAATTTGAGCGACGAAAAATAAGTTGCGTTATCAAAAACAAGGGAGGATGGAACGCCAAACCTGGTCATGATGTGTTGAGCGATGAAAGCCATTACCTCTTGATCATTGATTTGACGCAACGGTATCTCTTCAACCCACCTTGTGAAGTAGTCCGTAGCTGCGAGGATGTATCTATGTTGCTTGGAAGAGTGTGGCAAAATTTCCCCAATCATGTCGAGTCCCCACTGTTGAAAAGGTTCTTCCACCGCGACGGATTGCAATGGGGCGGATGGTTCTGTTTCCCTATTGGCGAATTTTTGACATTGTAGGCATTTCCGAACATAAGCGTGTGCACCTTTGAACAGAGAGGGCCAATAGAAACTGGCACGCATGATCTTGTGAGTGGTGGTGTCCCCTACATAGTGCCCACTGGCTGGACCGTCATGAAGTTCTGTCAAGACTTTCTGCGCCTCATTGTGTTCCAAACAACGTAGCATAACTCCGTTGTGATGCTTGCGGAACAACTTACCCTGCACCCGCTGGTAGCCTGTAGGATGCAGCTTTCAGCTTATTTCACGTTTTTGTTGGGAAGTTAAAGTGGGGTCCAGGATACCACGGCTCAGATATTTCTGAAGATCAACGTACCATGGGGAGGTATTCTTCCGAGGTGTACTATCAATTTGATACATGTTGATTTCGTGGTCCCAACACTCCTCTTCACTGCCTCGCGAGTCTGCGGCTTCCGCAACCATCCAGCATAACCCTTGGCCCTTCACAGTGTGTGCTGGCTTGAATTCCAGGTCATACTCTTGAAGGCACGTCATCTAGTTTCCTCGTCTCTTGCCTAGCTCCTGCTGCACGAAAAGTGAGCGAACTATTGGGTGAGGTACGAACACTGTGACGTGATTTTTCAAAATATATGGCCTGAAATGTTTGACTGCTTTGTACATTGCGTAGGCCTGCTTATCAATCTCTAGATAATTCAACTTGGCACCCGACAAACCTGCGCTCATAAATGATATGGGCCGCTCATCATTGCTGACATCTTTCTAAGTGAGGACAACTGCGAGAGATGAGTCTGAGGCGAAGGTGTACAAGATAAATCCTTTGTGACTATGAAGGGAAGGTGCCTCTGCGATGGCACGTTTGATGTTGTTGAACGCTTCTTGCTCGGGAGAATTCCATTTGAAGATTGTGTTCTTCTTGATCATACCTTGCAAAGGTTTCACTATTTGGGTGAAGTCTAATATAAATTTTCGTACGAAGTTTATTTTTCTGAGGAAATACTGCATGGCCTTCTTGCCGCTTGGGGGAGGAATCTAGGTGATGACTTTTGTGCATTTTGGATCCACCACTATATCGTCTCGTGTTATGATGTGTCCCAATAGATTTTCTTCGGAGATGGTGAAAATGCTTTTCTTTGGATTGAGTGAGATTTCGTATTTTCGGCACCTTTCAAAAATCTGCTTGAGGTGGTGTAAATGGTCACACCTACGCTTTGAAAATACGGTGATGTCATCAAGGTATACTACCACGTTTTTCCCCATAAGGCCCCGGAAAGCGATGTTTATGGCTCTCTGGAAGGTTGCCCCAACATTGATCAGGCCAAAGGGCATGCATCTGGACAAGAATGTCCCCCATTTAGTTCTGAATGTGGTTTTCAGTTGGTCAGCTTCAAACACTAGTACTTGGTTGTAACCTGAAAAACCATCCAATAATGAGAACATTTCCGACCCCGATACTACTTGAAGGATCTTCTCCATAGGGGGCACCGGGTAGTTGTCTTTGTCCGAATCTCTGTTCAAATTTCGGAAGTCCGCGAATAAACGAATTTCGACAGATCTTTTACGAACTGGAACCAAATTTGACACCCGGGTTGAATGTTAGACTTTGAGGATTATACACGCATCCAAGAGTTTCTTCAGTTCCTTTTGGATCATCGACTCCAAAGTATGGTGTACCTTTCTCAACTTTTTTTGGAGCAGTTTCACTCCTTCTTTCATGGGTATCACGTGCTGGATGATTTGTGTGTCATAGGTTCGCAACGCATCATATGTCCAAGTGAAAACATCTCGGTATTTCTTGAATAACTCAGTGAAGGATTTCCTTTCCTGAGGGGTGGATTCAGTACCGAGGTTGATGAATTTGGATTCCTTCTCTGTCCCGAGGTTTAGCTGTTGGTGCACTAAAGTGGAACTCTGCACCTTTGTGTTGGGAGGTCCGCAGAAATGGTTATGTAAATCAAACAAATTTTCAAGCGACACGATCCCTTTGGATAGGGATTTCCCTTACGATCCTCTTGTTCCCTTTGTAAGGCCTGATCATGATCCTCTTCTTCGATAACTACGTCCTTGAATACGTCCGTATCGAGCATGAAATCTAGTACCTGCTGATCATCATTAAAGATGCACAGATTAGTGACATTGTCTGGCACAGATGGCTTGAAAACAATTTCAATATAAAATCCATCTCTTAGTGGGGTAAACCTAGCAGCAGCATTGGAAATTGTATCATCCGCTACATTGTGCATTCTAAGTACGGATTTAATACCGAAAGCGTCAAAAGCAGAAATTAAATTCCATACCTCTTGCTGGTAACCTTTCAAATGCAGAGATAAGCAATGGATGGTGTTACGTACCTGACGGGTGATAATCTCGGAGTCTCCAATTACCTTTAAACAACTGACTTTGAGATCTATGGATTTCTTGAGCCCGAGGATCAATGCTTCATACTCGGTTGTATTATTGGTGCACTGGAACTCTAGCCGACAAGAGATTAGAAACTTGTTCGTCTGGGGGTCTAACAAAATACAGCATGTGCCAGCCCCATCATGGGTTTTGGAACTGTCGTAGTACAAGGTCCAAATCTCATCTTTTGATTTTTCAAGGCTATCCAAGCACGTAGGAGACGTACTCAGGGCGGCAGCTTCTAGTGATTCTTTCGTTGAGGCAGAGTGGTCATCAGTGGCCAACAAAATTTCTGATTGGACGTTTTGGGTGACCGGAGACTAGGGGGTTTGATAGCACCTAAAAATGGATTCTAAGAAACACATGTCGAGTTCTTCTTGTGCGAAACAGATTGGTTCATTGGTTGCATCCAAGTCGGTCACTGAGACTAGGGGGTTTGATAGCACCCGAAAATGGATTCTAAGAAACACATGTCGAGTTCTTCTTGTGCGAAACGGACTAGTTCATTGGTTGCGTCCAGGTTGGTCACTATGTGTTTCATGTAAGGTTTTCTTTCGATCCAAATTTGATTGTTCCTACCCTTGTATGGGAGCCATAGGTGGTACCAATTAGTGGCAAAGTATCCTTGCAGCTTGTTAGACCAATCTCGACTCAAGAGAAGACCATAGGCTTCAGGGATATCCACAATCACTATGTCTATGCACTGATGCACCCTGGAGTCAGAAGATAGGCGGATGATGACGTTATTTAACTCACCCATGGTGAGAACTTGGGATCTATCAAGCTGAATGATCCTGGCGTCAGTTTTCTCGGGGCGGATGTTTAAATTTTTGCATACAGACAAGGGCATAACATTTGTGGATGCACCAGAATCGACGAGGCAATTATGAACATTGAAGTTGAAGATCTCAAAAGGTAGGAGGAAAGGGGGTGTGGATCCCCTGGAGTTTGCATTAATGTCATTCACGATAGACTGGGGATTTGCAGTAGCTTTAGTAAACGTGGTATTCATGGGTTTGGACGTTGGTGGGTTGGAAAATGCTTTGAGAATAAGATCTCTCTCATTAGCAATGCGAGCGAGTTCATAGAGGGAAATGTTGGCCTGCGTATTCTTCATATCTTCGATAATGTTATACCTGGAATCCGGGTGTGAGATAGGTTCAGCAGAGGCCTTCGAGGAACTTGACGAAGATCTAGCCTTTGGGTTTACTTGGGTAGTGGTTGGGCTAGATTTTTCGGGAGTTTCGGTTTGGTTTTATTTGTTTGGTGGCAGAATTTTCCTTAAGAAATCTTTTCTCTTTTCCTCGAAGGACTGCTCCGGGATCGGGCCTTTGCTCCTCTAGCTATAATTCCAAGGGTGTTTGGACTGAGGGTCGTCGGCCAAGTTTATTTCAGTGGTAGGAGCGGGTCTTTCCCCGCGGACTACCTCGAAGGCGAGGATAGTGGATGCTATATCCTCATCTGGGGGAGAGGTTTCCTCGTTATCTGAAATAGCCTCCTCTTATAAATCCCTCATGGTCTGATCTTCTAAGAGTTGATTTACCACGGCGGTCATGTTGTTGATCCACTGGGGACAAGTTTTCTCCGAGTGGGAGGCTTGATGGAAAGAGCATAGATTATCTTTTCCGATTTCTTCCACGTTGAGGCCAGCATTTGGGTTTGACGGAGGCCGACTGATAGTGGGGTTATTATTCCTAAAGAAAGGTTTCTACGCTTTGGTACCTGATATGGAGTCATTGTTCTTTCTCTTGAGATCAGAGACTTCATTTGTTAACAGCTTGAGAGACTTTGTGATACTTTCGAAATTGAAGGGGTCTTTGTCTTTGTCTCTGGGCTTGTGAGTTGAGGATTGGGTTCTTTTGGTAGCCGGATTCGAGTCATCACGGCCATCATGGTCAATGGCTCCTATGGACAGCATGTCATTTTCGACAGCAAGGGCAGTGGTGTAATTTGCTGCTAGGGTAGCTCTGGCTTCGCATTTTATGAAAATGGCGATATCCCGAGGGAGAGCCCTTGTGTAGTAATCAATGGTGATGGAATCGTCCAAGGCCATGTTCGGAGGGAATTTTTTCAATATAGTAGCGAAGCGTTGATTAAAGTATTTGAGTTTCTCCTTCTTCTGGCATTTCAAAGTACTAAGCTCTGTAAGGAGCATGGAAGGAGTCTTGTCTTCTGAAAACTTTTGGAGGAATGTACGACGAAATTGCTACCATGAAGAAATGGAAGCAACAGGGAGGGAACGGTACCATGTAGCAGCCTTATTTTCTAAAGTATGAGGAAAGAGCCGGCATGCTACATCATCAGACTGCACTCTCATCATTTGTAAGGCCAAGTAGAATTTTCTTATGTGATCTTCGGCCAACGTACCCTTCTCGGGGTCAAACTTAGGGAGGTGCTTCTCAGGGTGTCGGGGCATGTCATGGAGGGGACCGTGGAGGCCTAGGGGAGGTTGTGCCATCCAAGCCAGTGCCTGCACACGCCTAGCCTGCTGGTGGCGCGGTATGTAGATATGTCCCATTTCATTCTCGAAATCACTTCCCATGCCATACCCGGAGGCTTCGCCCTCATGGTGATAGTGCATGTCTTGATTTCCTCCGAGATTTCCTACATTCCTACCTAATATTCATCCAGTTATAAAGGAAGGGGAACCTGTTTTGGTTTCGGTTGTGGTGGCGATGGCCAATATTTCGACCTTTTCCATGGCCTCTGTCTCCTCGGCCCCTGTCGGTTAATCCTCCAGGCTGGTTATTTTCTTGAGTGTTATCATTCAAAGGTTGGTCGAGTTGTGGGCTAGCATCAGGTTGGGTTTCAGTCATTTCGGGTCTGCCTCCTTCAATCCCTTGAGTACTATCAGGGGGCTCTGCCGAATTACGCTCAACCACATCTGGATAATCTTTGAGCATCATTCATATCAAATTAGGTATGGAATTGACAAGGGCTCCCTGGTGAGTCTGATTAGCTGTGGGAGTTTGAGGGTTGGCCAGGGAACCAGTGGCCAGGACATTTTTCAAGCCTCTGATGAGATCATGGGCGATCGGGCGCAGGGCCCTCAGCTGGTCTGAGGTGATTTCATAATAAGGGGGTTCATCCTCCAGGAAATTTTCAAGGGGCAGAGGACCGATATTTTCATTCATGATCTCCCCTTGTGGGGTTTACAATGGGATGTTACTTGTGTGTTGGGAGCTTGCCATCAGGCCCTCCTTCTAGCGCCAAATCTGTTGACGGGAAGAAATGTCCAGCCAAAATTAGGGGATCTCCCCGGTATAAAGTCCTAATTAGACTCTAAATCATTTATGATAGGGATCCTGTCTGGGGTGTGGGTCCGGCTACCGCTGAAGATTCCTTTTCTCGGATGAAGAACGAGCCCTGCAGACCTATGAACACAAAGTTACTCGAACAATGCAAGACAAATGGTTGATGAGTCTCAATGATCATGAAACATTACAAATAGCAAAGTGAATTAAAGCATGCAGCTGAAGGAAATGCTGTTAGCAGCACATCATTAGGGTCATGCATGTAGGAGTTGTTCGAACCACAAAAGAAATAGTTCTCGATGGTCAAAACACCCTTCGATTCCTTAAGCGTTTTCCTAAAGACAAGATAATGTTAATAACAAAGTTGTCAACATCTCTCAATTAAATATCCCCATACCATTAACACATCAAGTGAGTTTAAACGTATAAATGACATAAGAAGAAAACACAGATCAATTAATCATAAAACATAACCAGTATACGAGACTAAATATTCATAATGTTAACACACGAGCCCTCATTAGATCCAATAGTGAAATCATAACAATTTTTTGTATTCATTCTCAGAAATATGCATTCAATGATATACAATTCTCTCTGCTGCTTTTGGATTCCAAAAAAAGGTACTTTACAATTCCCCAGAGGGAGTATTTATAGAACAAAATTGACCCTTGGGTGTCCCTGACTCTTCACATTCCCAACTGTTGACATCCTCTGCAACCTGAGAGGCATTTGCGACCTATGACCCAACTCCGGATGCGACCTGCGACCCCCTGACTATTGTGACTTGCGACCTGTGACATTTCTTTGGCTAAGGAAGCAATTGGGTGATTGTGAGATCCAGAACATCTATCTGCTGCTGTTCTTTGAGGTACTTTTGCCATGCTTGATAATCTGCAAAAACTGGAGTGACCTGGGGAGTATCTTCTTTTAATCTATGAAGGCATTCAAGAGCATCTGGGACCAAGGTTTGTCTCTTTAACGTAATCTGATTGGATAGAGAAGCCAGCTTGGTATAGACCCGGACTCGTGTAATGATGAACTGAACAAGATTTTCCTGTGATTCCAGAAGATCTTGGGAAGCAGCTGCTTTCTTCATGGGTTGTAGGAATGCTTGATTGTCTCAGGAAACCTCTTCCTTTTTTTTTTCCTAGTCTAATGCACCTAGAGAATGAATGTGGTGTATTTCGGCCATTGAATCAATGAGGCTAATCAGATGTTCGTATGCGGACATCACTTTCTCTAGATCCTTGACCAGTTTATCTTTGGATTGTACCTTCATTCGGATCTGAACTTTGTTGTTTTGGGTGCAAATCCAATCCTTCCTAGGAAGGGTGTCAGGGGCCTGCGGATACATGTTTGACCATTCTAGCATGTTGTCCAAGGCAGTGGAGGATTCCTTCAGCTGTGTTGTTCTCCTCTTGGTTTCTGCTTGTGCTTTTAGTAGTGGTGTGACTATCTACTTTATTGTAAACATCTCCTCGTACACTTGCTTCATGGTGGCTTCTAGAGTGACTAGCTCCCTCTGAATGGTAAGTGGCATTTCATTGGTATGGGTGGTTATGAGATGAAATTTTTGGATTTCTTCCTCTAGCACATTCTTATCTTGTTCTGAATGAGCTGCCTTCTGCTTAGAGACCTGTAGCCTATTTTGCAGAGACAGAATCTCTCTACTCATTCTGCTAACATTCTCTTATGTGGCTGCTACAAAGGCGGTCCCTATTGATGCGATCATAATAGGGTTAGTCCTAGTGTTCAAGACTATGTCCTTCTCTGTTGTGACTGTGAGAGGTGCGGCCGAGTTCCGCGCCAGGCATTTCCTTTTCTCTTGCCTGATCTTATGTGTGAACTGGTCGTAGGTCAGCCTTGTCAGATCCAAGACCTCATCTTCCTGCTCCTCCGAGGTGCCCAAGTCTGAGAGAGGAAAATGCACAGTTATCATAGGGGTTGTCTGAGGTAAATCAATGTGTGGCAGCTCTGTCTATTTCCCTGTCTCTGGGGGTGGTGTTTTGCTTCCCCCTGCTTCCTTGGAGGAGTCTTCCCGTGACTTCTGACTTTCTTCTTTCTTCCTTCTCCCTTCAGCCTCTACCTTGTCCTGCTCTTCTTTTAGCTGGCGCTCAGCCTCTGCCTTGTCTTGATCTTCCTTTAGCTTGTGCTCAGCCTCTTTCTGCTCTTCCTCTTCTTTCCTGCTGCATTCCTCTTCCTCGTTTTTCCTTCGGGCTTCTTTTGCTTGCTTCTTTTGTTTGTCTTCTTCTTGCTGACGTGCTAGGGTGTCTTGGGCCCTTTTGGCCTCTTTTTCTTTTGCCTTCTTCTCGGCCTCTTGCTGTGCCTTAGCCTCTATGTCTTGTTTTTCCAACTTCCGTTTGGAGAGGCTGCTACCCGTATCAGTCCTTGGCTTTTTGGCTTTGGAAGAAGAAAGCTCCTCCTAGCGTGTCACCCCTTTTTTTCTTGGTTTGATCACCTTGCTCTTCTTGATCATTTGACTCTTTTGGCGCAACCTCCCTATGTTCTTAGTTTGTTCTTCAACAGGGCATTCTATGTGCTGGTAATTCCATTTGAATTTGGCCCGTTTGTAATGTGCGGGAACGATCCTTTCTAGGTGATATGATCTATGTGTTAAGGGCGGAAAATGAGAGCCCTTGGTTTCTTCAGCCTTTGCCTCTACTTCCTTGAAATCCCTAACCGTATAGGCACCGATAGTAAGCATGAGAGTAGGCCATGGCTTTTTCTTGCCCTTGGTGAGGACCTTAGAAAACCCGCCCGTCATCTGGTAGCACACTTTTTGTAAGAGTAGTCTATCGGTGACAAAATCGGGCAGCGCGTGAGGTGCCTTGAATGACCCGAAAACCCTGATGAAAGTACTGTGTGTGATGGGAAACCAGCTGGCCACTCGGGTTATTGTTTGCATGGCTCGCCTGCACATGCACGGGGCATCCATGCGAAATAATTTGTTGTAGAGTGTAGGAATGAAATTGTGCGAGATCGACTCCATATCATGTTTGTACTTGGAGGCCCAGAACACCTTTAACTCTTTATGGATCGGTCTGCCATGCTCTGCATCCTAGTTATGAGGCCATCCGGTAAATTAACATCTTGAGCATACTACGTCTAACAGGTAGGAGGCCATATAAAATTCAGATGAACACCCTTCATCAGGTGCTTGTGCCGATGATATGTTCGACTTGAGGGCTGCTACTATTAGGTTGGCCCAGTTGAAGCGGGTGCCGTATCTAGTGACAACGTACATGAGAGAAACCCAAGTACCACTGAAAGTGGTGGCATCTTGTCGGCCATACATCCTGCATAGCATTGCCGCCACAAACTTGTAGACTCTCCTAAGGCTCTCCATTTTATATTCCTGATCCTTCTTGAACTTGAACTTTTCCAGGTCCTCCCACCATCCCCTTAAAGTCTCGGGTATGAGAACTACATGAGTGGTAGCCCATTCAACATTGAAAGTATGTTCTTGGGTAGGGAGTGCATAGTAGACTTCTGCATCCTGCCCCTTCAAATTTGCAAACGATTTCCTTGAATGATCTCGAATGACCCAGATTCTAGAGTCGACCTTTTGCAAGATCCATTCGATCATCTCTGCACATGGAAATGTGGGTGGAGGGGCACCGGGTTAGTGGAGCTTAGACCTCTTGGCCTGAATATACACCTACCGGTTTCGGAGGTCTTCTAGAAATTCAAGCTTCGTGAACTCCTGCTATACCTGATACGAACTCATGATGTCCCCTTTCCCGAACACACAAGCAGTGTCTCCATATATAGGGGAGGGGAAGGAGGCATTTCTTCTTCTGAGATATCTATTTAAGGACTCTTGTTTCTCTTTCGAACTATCAAGGGCCCCATATCGCTTGAGGCCGAAGAGATGCACACACACTCAAGCTCGGCTTCGATGTTCCCTGGCATATTCATGAAACAATCCCATGATAAGACAGATGGCATAATTATAAATATTTATGTTGTTGCTAACTTTGTTAACTATTATCCAAGGAAATGGATAGACCTACGACTTGGCGACCTTGCGACTAGGTCGTTGGGTCGCTAGGTTCACACTTTCAAGGAAAGGCAACTTTGCGACTTGGCGACCAAGTCGCTAGGTCGCGCTGGTTTACTTTCAAGGAAAGGCGACTTTGCGACTTGGAAACTGGTTCTCTAGGTCGCGCTCAGGTTGAAATCATGGGAAACGCGACCTGGCGACTTGCGACTAGGTCACGAGGTCGCTGGGTCACTAGGTCGCCCGGATGGCCAATGGCTGGTAATGAGCAACTAGGCGACCTTGCGACTTAGCGACCAAGTTGTTGGGTCACGGAGTTGCGGGGTCACGGGGTCGTGGGGTCGCGCTAGGGCTCTATTGATGGGTTTCGAAATGATTAAGGCCCACAGGGATATGAATGGTGAAATCATGCAACACATCAAGGGAAATAGTGCATCTGGGCCTTGAGGCTTTCCCTCCGGGTGGGCTAGGAAGGGATATTGAGGCAGACTGGGGTAGGAGGGAATTTCAGAGGAGGTAGAGAAGTAAACCATAGGGAAGGTGCAGGATTTACACAGAGCTATTGAGAGGTTTAAATGAGGCTAAGAAGAAGACTAATAGGCAATGGGAAAAGGTAGGAAAGGAAACAATCAACCAGAAAGGAAACAGCACGAGGATTAGGCAACTTACCCGAGAAAAATGCGTTCCAGCTGGCTTGTCAGAGGCGTTACTTGCTCTGTCACGCAGGTCGAATGCGACCTACGCGACCCTTTTATTTATAAAGGGGTTGCACGTGTGGTTAATTAATGACGGTCGCAAGGTCGCAAATTAAGGTTGGTTGAGGGTCTTGCGAGTTCGCGACTTGGAGATCGCATGGTCGCATAGTCGCAATTCTTAGGTTTTAGATCAATATGCAACCTTGCGACCTGGGGGTTGCAAGGTCGCATGGTCGCAACTTTTGGATTTAATGAGATTTGCGACTCTGCGACTGGTAGTTAAAAACTAGATCTGGATCAGACTCCATCTTTATCTAAATATCAGGCTTATAAATTTTAAATGGGGCAAAATTTTGGAGGGTGTTGTAGCGGCTACAACAGGCTGCTAGAGAGATGATTCATGATCAGGGGTTGCCTTTTTTTTGTGTTTTGAGGCCTGCCATACTACAATTTATCTTCAGAACATGAGTCTTCACAGAGTATAGGGGAATATGACTCCAGAGGAGGCTTTCACTGGAGAGAAGCCTCATGTGGGACATCTTCGTATCTTTGGATGTCTCACATATTCTTATATCCCAAGGAGCAGAAGATAGAGGTGGAACCCATGGCAGAGAAGGGTATCTTTATGAGTTTCAGCGAGACTTCAAAGGCCTATCAGATCTTCATTACTTCTAAACGGAGAGTGGTGATTCAGAGGGATGTGAAGTTCGAGGAGGAAAGGGCCTATCAGAGATCATGGGAGTATGATGAGAGGGAGTCACAAACTTCTCCTCAATAGGGAGGTCAGGTACGGGGAGCAGGACCTTAGGGTTCTAAATCGACTGGTACAGGAGGTACTTCAGTGTCAGTGACATTTGGGGCACCAATGGCGAGTTCACGGAGCACTTCTTTAGGGATTCCATTGGTACAGAGTTCACATGGCACTTCAAGTGACACATGCACAGGTTCATCGAGGACAGGTGTTGATACAGGCACACCAGGGTCAGTTGGCAGACCTTCATGTTCACTAGACTGGGGGGTAGAGGATGAGGTTGCCTATGGAGAAGCTTCTTCAGGGAAGAGGAGGCCCAAGTGGCTTCAAGACACCTTGAAGGAAGAAGAGTCCGTTGGTCCTTCGAAGAGGGTGAACAGGGAGAGTGTGCCACTTGAGCGGTTTTTCAGTTATGTAGTCAAGGATACCAACATTATTGACTCTGAGCCTAGTAGCTATGAGGAGGCTGCCAGCCAGGATGTATGGAGAGAGGCTATGGTGGAGTATGCCTCTATCATTAAGAACAATGTCTGGGAGGTGGTGCCCATGCCTGGGGGAAAGTCAGTTGTGACTTCCAGGTGGCTCTACAAGATCAAGCATGCTACGGATGGCAACATTGAGAAGTTGAAGGCAAGGTTTGTGGCTAGAGGTTTCTCACAGATAGAGGGATTTGACTATGATGAGACCTTTGCTCCCGTAGCTTGGTACACTTCTATCCTGTCCCTTATTTCTATTGCTGTAGAAATGGGTTGGCAGATCCATTAGATGGATGTGAAGACCATAGTCCTGAATGAAGTTATAGAGGAGGAGGTGTATGTTGAGCAGCCAAAGGGCTTTGAGGTACTTGGGTGGGATACCCATGTATGTCAGTTGAGGCGAGCACTCTATGGACTTAAGCAAGCTCCGAGAGCTTGGTATTCTAGGATTTATAATTACTTACAGCAGATGGGTTTCACGAAGAGTGATGCAGATATGAACCTATACTACATTGTTGTCGGGGATGATTCGCTCATTCTTGTGCTAAATGTTGATGACTTGTTCATTACTGGGGTAGAGAGACTGATTAGTGGCTGCAAGGAGGATCTGGCTATGGAGTTCGAGATGAAGGCCATTGGGTTGATGGCAGATGCATTACTTTTTGGGGCTTGAGGTGTTGCAAGAAGAGGGGCATATCTTTGTGAGGTAGGGGCAGTATGTTGTGGATGTGTTGAGAAGATTTCACATGGCAGACTGTAGACGCATGTCTACACCTATGATCACCAACTAGAAGAAGCTTCATGCTTTGGATTCTAGTTTGGTGGATCCCACATTGTATAGGCAACTTTTTGGGTCCTTGATTTATATTTGTCAACACTAGGCCAAATATATGTTTTGCAGTGAACACACTTAGCCAGTTCATGGTTGAGCCCAGGAGGGTGCACTGGGTAGCTATAAAGCACATTCTTTGCTATGTGCAGGGGTCTGTTGATTATGGTTTGGACTATAGGTAGAGAGATGGAGTGAGATTGGCAGGTTACACAAATTTGGATTGGTCAGGGAGTGCTTCTGACAAGAAAAGCACTTCAGGGTGTTGCTTCAGATTGGGTTCAACATTTGTGTCGTGGTTCAGTCGAAAGAAAAATTCAGTTTCTTTGAGCTCTTCTGAGGTTGAGTATATGGCCGCTAGCCAGGCTAGTTGTGATGCCATTTGGCTTCGCAAGCTATTGTATGGCCTATTTGATCAGGAGTTGAGGCCAACAATTATTCATTGTGATAATCAAAGTTGCATTAAACTCACGGAGAATCCAGTGTTTCATGACAGGTCAAAACACATTGAAATCATATATCATTTCATCAGGGACTATGTTTAGAAGGGGGCAGTGAAGTTGGAGTATATATCAACAGATGAGTAGGTGGCCATGTTCTCATGAAGTCCTTGCCAAGAGGTAAGCATGTCCATTTCAAAGACAAGATGGGTGTGGTGAGAAACACTTTCCTCGGTAAGAGGGAGTGTTGATTTTTAATGTACCTTGGATAAGTGGTTTCCCATGGGTTAGGGTTAATTTTGGGTAAGTCATGTGCACAATGATTTTTTGAAGTATGTGGCACTAATGTATTTCATAATTGATACAGAGCATTGGTTCAATGGTGGAGTACAACTCCATCATGAAGAATTATGTGTGGATGATTGTGCCTAGACTATAGGGGAAGTTAGTGATTGAGTGTTGGCTTTTTGTACAAGGTTAAATATGCTCCAAATGGTAGTGTATGTTGATGTTTGTAGCTCATGTAGGTAACTTTGCATATGCCTAAGTGTCTACGCATGTAAAACTCGCCCAAAGTCTCCTTAGACACGTATTGTGAACAAGTTGCTATTATAACTTAGTCTTAGTTAGACTTAGGAAAATCACACATATATTAAGTTGACTTATTGAGCTAAATTAAACTTAGGAAAAATAAATTATTTACCTTAGCGATTATGTTTTAATGTCAACCCTTTATCTCAAGTGAAGTGAGATCTAATCTTGTTCGTCAATCACTTTGAAAATTAGGGTTAGGGATTTAGTTCAATGTAAAGTTATAAAAGAAAGACTATGAAGAAGGAGAAGACATGCTATACAACAACAAAAGATTGAGAGAGGAATCTCAGTGAGTGTTTTAGGTCGAAGGAAGGGGGCATCAAGGAAATCTGGATCACCCAAGGAAGGCTTGATTAGTTGGATCAGATCTAGTCGTTTTACGTATTTCCTATTGAATTTGTAACTATGTTTGGTATTCATAATGTACATTTGGACACTTTATCTAATTATATTTATCATTTTAAAGCATATGTATAAATTCTTGAGTCTAAAGAAAATTTATTTTGAGTCAAAGTTCCATTGAAACTTTTAAAATATGTAAATTTGAATTTTTGAAATATATTTTTTGGCTCCAAAAGTGACAAGTTGGCTTCCCTCTAAGTCAAGTCGGCCTTGACCAAGAAACACATCCATTTACCCTTAGGCATACCACTATATAAAGGCAACTGGACCTCCTCATTTGGGAAATTCACATTCCTCTCACAAGACAACTTCCGAGCAAGTGAGCAAAGAGAAAGGAGGACGAAAAAGAAGGTCGAGTTTTCTCTCTCCTCTCTCTCTAGCAACTCACGTGTGTGAAGTGATCTCTCTTTCTATGTGGTTCACATTTTCTAGGGCAACTGTTGCAAGGGGATGAAATTTTCTGGGTTACTGTCGCAACTAATGCAAGCCTAAAATTCTGGGGCAATTGGCTATTACAAGAGGACCGAAATTTTGAAAGTGCAGGATCAGTTTCGGTGACTTGAATTGGAGGAGAAGGCTAGGTTTCACGATAGGTCTAGGTGTGTCTCCCATTAAACAAGAAGAATTTATCTATTGAAAAGGATATCTACTGGTCTACAATTCTTTTTTGTGCATCGTGATATCTACTGGTCTACAATTCTTTATTGTTTAATTTCTGAAAGTATAATTGTTGAATGATACATTGGAATAAGTTAAAAGGAGATCTGCATCAAAAATAATTATAAAAAATTTAGAAATATTGTGCTAACCCTAATTGCGCTTGAAAATCAACATGGTATCAGAGCTTTGGTGAAGGAAGGAAGGAATATTGGAATCACTTTGACAAAACCTTAGAAAACATTTTATTCAAAGTTCTTCTTGCAGATTGGTTTTGATGGCTACATCTATGAAATTTGAAAACAAGATAAAGGGTGCATCAAAATTCAGAGTTCGGAAAGTTAGAATATACATTTTTCTTGCCAAGAACAAGGTTTTGGATATCATTATAGGGAAGGTTACTGAACTAGAAGATGATGCAGGAAAAATGAAGTTCAAGGAAGATGCCAACAATACTATGAGCATCATAGTAGACTCTATTAGGGATCATTTGGTTCCCTACATTTCAAAACTTGATCCCTCAAAGAAGATGTATGATGTCCTAATGAATCTTTACACTATCAAGAATGTGGTTCAATCAATGAGATTGAAAAATGACTCCGAAGTATAAGGATGACTAATGACGACACTGTAGCTTCTTACTTTGTAAGGATTTCTCAAATAAGAGATTAGATTCAAGCAATTGGAGAATCCATCCCTGATCAAGAAGTAGTGATTACAACACTCAATGGTCTTCGTAGATCATGGGATGCCTTTGTAGCAAGAATAATAAGTTGGAAGGAAGCTCCTACATTAAACAACAGTGGACATCGTGTGCTCAAGAAGAAGCAAAATTAATTACCATAGATCGACAAGATGAGGAAGTCAAGCCCTTGCAGCTCGTTTCAAGAACAAAGGAAAGAAGAAATTTGGGCCTTAACACAAAAAGTTAGGAAAGGGATCTTCTTCCTTTAAGAAGAAGAAAGACTTATAAAAGATACAATGTTATGGCTGTCATGAATATGGAAATTTCAAGAGAGATTGTTCTTGTATGACTAACAAATAAAGAAAAGGGAAACAACATGCATCATAGTAGAAGTTGAAGAAGATGAAAAACCAAAGAAGACCAAAGGTGACAAACTTTTCCTCTACTATTATGCTTTGATAGGTTCCTTTGCAGATGATGATGACATGCGGTTAGTAGATAGTGGAGCATCAAAACACATGACTAAAGAGCATGGGAGTTTTTCAAGCATGATAGAGAATTTGCCTCAAAGGGTTGAACTGAGAAACAATAACAATTATGCAATCAAAGGAGTTGGAAAGGCACCCATAGAGTTGGAATATGGTAGAAACATTCATCTCAACAATGTCCTTTATGTACCAGGTTTGAAAATGAATATTGTCTCGGTTTCTTGTTTAGAAGATAAAGGACATAGGGATGCTTTTTTGGATGGAAAATTACTTGTATGGTCAAAGGGCTCTAGTATAGATGATGCTAGGGTCATTGGGATTCATGATGGAAGATTTTATAGACTTGTGAGCCAATCAAATCAGGATATTGAGATATGAGAATGGAGGAGAATGCACCTTGAATGAGCTTGTTGCTTTCTGTATGCAAGCTGGAATTAAGAGGGAGCTAATTGTTCCCTATAATCCTCAACAAAATGGTGCAACAGAATGAAAGAACAAGTCCATTGAAGAATCTATCAAGGCCATGATGCATGATTTGGAATTTTTGTTGTTCTTATGGGGTGAGGCATCACAAACAGCTGTGTACATTGAAAATTGAAGTCCTCATAGAGTTCTCGAAGGTATAATTCCTAAATAAACCTTCTCTAACAAGAAGATAGGGGTCGAGCACACGAGAATATTTGGTTTTCCTATATATATTCATGTTCCTAAGGATAAGAGGAACAAGGTTGAACCTTTAGGAAAGGAATATTTGTTGGATATAGTGAATATTCAAATTCCTATAGAATATACATTCCAGAGTAATGACAGATTGAGGTTAGTCGGGATGTCAACTTCGATGAAAAAGTGGCATATTGGAGGTCTAAGGAAGTATTCATAGACTCATTGGATGAAATAAAGCAGGAGGCCTCAAGGGAGGAGCACTCAAGTTCTACAAAATGTACCAAAAGGCCAGAAGGGCCTCAAGATCCAATAGAACTAGTCATAGTTCTAGAGATCAAGAAGAGACCGACATGGCTTAGATCCATATTGGAAGAAGCATATGGACATGTAACTATTGATGGCACATCTAGGGGGGTGAAGAAACCTAAAAGGTTCTCCTGCTATGCAACTCTCATGAAAAAACTTGTTGATGAAGAACCTTCGACGTATGAAGATGCAACTAGTTAGTAGGTGTGGAAGCAATGAATGAAGAGTACCAATCAATCATGAATAATGTTGTTTGGGAAATTGTGCTAAAGGCGTAAAGGTATGCCAACAGTGACTTCCAAGTGGACATGCAAGATTAAACATGTTGTAGATGGGAGTATCGACAAATACAAGGCACAATTCGTGGCTAGAGGATTCTCCTAGAATGAGGGAGAAGACTATGGTGATACTTTTGCTCTAGTTTCCAGGTACACCTCCATTAGATCCATCATTTCACTTGTTGATTCTATGGGATGGGAACTACACTAAATGGATGTAAAGAATTCTTTCCTTATTGGAGTAATTGGGGAAGAGGTGTACATAGATAAACCTCAAGGATTTGAGGTATATGGAAAGGAGTATCATGTTTTCTAGTTGAAAAGGCCTTGTATGGACTCAAGCAAGCTCCAATAACTTAGTATGCTCATATTGACAACTATCTGAAAAGACTGGGATTTACCAAAAGCGAAGCCAATACAAACCTTTACTTTAAGGTTATGAATAATACATCTATGATCTTATTATTATATGTTGATAACTTATTTCAGGTAGGTGCCAAGTCTCTTATCATTCAGTGCAAGAAGCAGTTGGCTTGTGAGTTTGATATGAAAGTTCTTGGGTTGATGCAATATTACTTGGGATTAAAAGTATGACAGAAATATGGTGAAGTCTTTCTTGGTTAAGGAAAGTATGTGTTAGACTTCTTTCAAATTTTTGGTATAATGGATTGCAAATCCATGGCGACTCCCATGGTGACTAACTCGAATAAGTTAAGAGGCTCTAGCTCTAGATTGGTAAATCCATTTATATACAGACAATTGATTGGTATGTTGATGTATTTGGTTAACACTAGGTCAGACATCTGCATTGCTGTGAACACCTTGAGCTAGTTCCATGTAGAACTAAGACACGAGAATTGGATTACAGCAAAGCACATCTTGAGATATTTGCATGATACATTGACCTATGGCTTGAGGCATGTTCCAAACAAGGATGTACAACTTTAGGGACATATAGACTCGGATTGGCTAGTAAGTGTTGAAGATAGGAAGAGTACCTCGAGAGTATGCTTTAGTTTGGGATTTGCTATGATATCATGGATGAGTAGGAAGAAAATGTCGATTGCACTCAACACTGCTGAAGAAGAGTACATCACATCCAATGAGGCTTGTACCAAAGGAGTATGGCTTCAAAATTTGTTTGCGGGATTATTCAACCAAAAATTGGAACTAACGATGATACGCTGCAATAATCAAAGTCGTGTGAAGCTCTTAGAGAATCCCATGTTCCATGATAGGTCAGAGAATATTGAGATAAAATACCACTACATATGTGACATGGTTCAGAGGAGAGAAATAAGGCTCAAATACATCTACAATAATGAGCAAACAACTGATGTTATGATGAAGCCATTTCGAAGAGAGAAGTTCGTGTATTTTAGAGACAAGTTGGGGCTCATGGAGATTACCCCTCTCGTTGAGAGGAAGTGCTAATTTGTCTGTAGCATGGATGAAAATTTTCCCAAAATAGAGGATGGGTCTAAGAGCCCCAGAATGCTCAATAGGCAGTGTTGAGTGAGTGTCTCTTAGAGGAGGACCCTGATCACACACCAGAAATGGTGGAGTGAGGTCTTGGACACTAATCACGCACCAGGAATGGTGGAGTGATTTCCTTCAACATATGGACCCTGATCACACACCAGAAGGGTGGAGTGAGGTCCTGGACCTTGATCACACACCGAATAGGTGGAGTGAGGACTTGTTCAACATCTAGAACCGATCACCAACTAGGAAGGGGTTGAATGAAGTCATGGCTTAGAGTAATCATCAAGAAGGGTGACTGAGTGCTTTCTAGTTGAGCGTCTCAAAATTTTGGCCTAGGTAGTGGCCATGGGATTCAAGGACTGATCACTTTGGAAGAGTGACTCTTGATATGTTGATGACATTGCTATGGGTTTGGTACCCACCCGTATATGGCCAATAGTAGATGTTAATTATAGGTGATGATGTTGGTAATGATAGGTGATGACGTTGGCATTAAGTGAAATGATGGATCTAATGGAGGTGTACCCAAAAAATTGACTTGTTGTTAACGATATCCCACATTCATGCCTGGAATATGACACAAGGGTGGTTGGATGAAAGAAAGAATCTATGGTCGGGTGGTACATGGAAGTCCCAAATTTGGTTGGATTTTGCATATGGTTAATAAGAGTTAAGTTTCTCTTGCTTTTGATGAGTAAATGTACATATTATTTTGTGGCTTTAATGGTTGTTCTATCATTGTTATTTATCTGGTTATATGTTGGTTATAAGCATGGTTATTTGACATGTATAACTATGTATATTATCACATTTTCATTATTTATGTCTAGTTCATGAATGTATGACCTAATTGGTGTTATGAAAAATATTGTGAGAAGGCATTGGTCCTTCTTGTTAAACCTCAGATAAATTTTCAGACAGATATGCTTTCATGACTTGTAGGTTACATGTTGACCAAGTGTTTGCCGAAATGTTAGTCTTGTTTGGGAGAGGTTGAGTGAAGTCTTGGTTTAAGTTTTGGTTTATAATATTTGTTTCTATGTCATTAATAATTTTTGAAAGTTTCATTAAGTTCTACGTAGAGGCTTGAGTCCTAGCCCTGAAAAAATGGCTTAGAATTCAGGGTTACTAGCATAAAACTGACTAGAAAAGTCCACAGTCATTGGCAGGAAGGCCTGTGGGAGTGAATAAAGGCTTACAGTTGCTTTCATGCTTTGGAAAGGGAGAATTTGAGCTCCTAAGACAGTGAAAAAAAGATTTATCTCAGGGGTTGGACACTTGGAGGGGTTAGGTTGCTCCTCAAGGTCCTGTAACACCTGGGGAAGTAAATAAGATCTTAAGTTATCAACTCCATTTATTTATGTTTATATAGGAGGTTGAGTCTTATCATAGTGATCGTCAGCCTATTTTTACCTCAGGAAAGCTGATTAAAGTGAGTAAATGTGGGAGGAGTGGGTAACATCAAATTTTATCTTTGAGTGGAAATTTCCTGTGGTCACTGTTATTCTCGAACAACTGTGTCAATGGCTTCCACATTTCAAAAGGAGTTTCTTTCCCATTTATATTTGAGACAATGTGATCTCGTACTCCCTCTAAGATTATTCTCCTCGCCTTGGCAACATATTTCTTCTATTGAGCTATTTCTAGGCATCATTTGATCCTGGTTTTGCAATGTCTTTCTTGACATATTCTAGCAATCCATTATCATCAAGCACCGCCTCCATTTGATCCTTACATGCAATGAAATTTGAGCTTCCTTCCAAGGAATACTCCAATCTCATCCCGTTGAAGGTCATCATCTCAACTCTGAAGAGATCCTACTTCATTGAACTGCAAATTCGAACGTCTCAAGGAACAACTTCAAAATTCTTGTTCTAATGTGAATCCTACTTTGATACCATGTATAAATTTTGGTGTAGAATTGCAACTGCTCATGAAATTTCAGTCTAAATCAAGAAACAAAATCCTACTCTACTTCTCTCTAGAAATTCACAATTTAGAACAACAATCAGAAACATGTATTAAGAAACAAAACACATGCACAATATTTTTCTAGGGGAAATAAACTACTGAAAACCCCTTACGCTTGCTTGCATTAAATCAAATGAATAGAGATGTATTACAATTTCTTGCTCACTCTGAGCACAACCTGCAAATGAATAAATTATCTGTCTCCTCAGTGAGAAGTTCTGGCTCAGACTTAGTCAAATTCTTCCTCTGCTTGAGACCTTGTTTCCTTGCGCAAATCTTGAGGAATTAGGCCCCTATTATTTATGAATTTTCCTCCAATGCATTGCGCAATTCCCAAGGTTGATCATCTTACTACATGCAACACCTGTACACTCAAGACTAATCTATAACTGATGTTACACTACCTTGGAAGCTCCACCACAGCCGGGGAACTCGAATTCTATGCATGCATTATATATTTTTGGCTAATTGATTAGTTAACGAGATGATCACTAAGTTAGACTGCTATCCCACTACACAATTGGCCTTCCACTAGTTCCTCCAATAGTTAGAAATACTTTAACTAAAAACAACTTGAAATAACTGACCTTGATTGTTACAAATTAGCAATCATGCATGCTTAACTAAACTCCAAGTCCTATAACTTGAATTTACTGAGCTAAATGTGTGATAAGAGCCATGTCACACAAGTTAACTACATCCAAGTTGTTTGTTGATGTGGAAATTAAAATTTTCTTAATTTTGACCAAGGAAAAGTCAAATTGAGACTTTCTTGCTACATTTTTTAATGGCCATCTAATCATGATATGTAGTACATATACTTCCCTAGTGATGGAACTGACACAGGTCCAAACACATCATTGTGCACAAGCTCTAATATACCTTTCACCCTCTTAGCACCAAAAGGGAAACTCGCCTGATTTTGCTTCCCGTATACACAATGTTCACAAAAATAGAAATCAATAGAGCAATTAGACATACCTTCTACCATACCATTACCATGCAATATTTGAAGGTGCTTCTCTCCAATATGTCTAAGTCTTTGATGCCACAAGGTAGTATTTTCTTGAGAGACCACTATATCTTTTGCTCCACTTTCAGGAACCACAGAACTGTTGCACACATCAATAAAAATGTTACCCAAAAGCTTGTACAAAGTTCCAATCTGAACTCCCCACATCAATACCAGTGATTCTTCAACCATCTTGGAGGTATCTTTCTCAAACATTGTTTTTACACCTGCATCATCCATCTTGCTTACAAAAATTAGATTTCTGGCCAATGTTGGAATATGTAGAGCACCAAGAAGTGTTCTAATCCTTCCGATTTGCAACTTTAGCTTGAATTTTCTGCGCCTTATGACTCTAGCCTTCAAGTCATCCCCTAGGAAGACATTGACGCCATCATATTTCTCGTACTTGTATAACCAATACCTATGGGAATGCAGTGAAAGGATGCACATGATTCAATCAACCATGCCTCATGATCTATGTGTGTACTTGAAGAAGAATCCAAGTACACATCTCCACCTTCATCTGAGATAGTTTTCACATATGTAGAAGAAGAATTATCAGATCCATTTCCTTTCACTAGAGTTTTAGATATATAATCCTTTTTGTAGAGCCCTTCTTTTCCACATTTCTAGAATACCTTCACAAATTTTCGTGGAGATTTATATCTCCCTTTAGATTTAGATCTCCCATTTGAGTACTTATTTTTTTTCTATTATGGGACCATCCTCTTAAAATCAAGGCATCTCCATTTTGTCTCTCCATAATTTTCCATCTCATCTCCTCTAACAACAAGGATGATACTCTTTCATCAAAAATCAAGTTAATTGTATTTCTACCTGTAGAAACAATGAGACTATCCCATGAGTCTAGTAGAGAACACAACAAACTGATGCAATTATCCTCATCTAAAATTTTAATATCAATAGAGAAAAACTGACTTGCAACAATATTGAAGGCGTTTAGATGCTCTATCACCAACTCTCCATCATTCATCTTCAGGTTATACAGATTTTTCCGCTGGAATAGTTTATTCACCAAAGACATAGATTGATACAAAGTCCCTAACTTGTGCCACAAATCCTTCATCGTAGCTTCTTCTGATACATTTAAAAATACTAAAATTGAGAGACATAATCGTATTTTTCTCTTTGCCTTCCGATATAACTTCACCCACTATTCTGCAAACATTCCTGTTGGTGTCGTACCTAGATCTACAATGACCCACTAATATCTATCCACCAATATATCCTCCATAATGAGCTTGACCTCTATATGTAAGAGTATAGGATATAAAGAGAGATATATTAAGAAGTCCATAAAGAGAGTCGAGGATTCGATCCTTTCCCATAAGCATCAAGAACCCCAAGATAAGTATGGTAGAGTTTTACTTCCAAACATCCAAGGAGTTATAGATAAGATTGCTAGGGTTTTGGGGAAGAAGGACATAGTCATACAATTTACAGCCACATGAACAATAAGACAAAAAAATGCGGCCAGTTAACGATAATATGAATCATGAACAACTTAAAGGAGTTTATATGATTGATTGTTTGTGTGGAAAAAGTTATATTGAGGAAATTGGGCGTTCTTTGCAGATAATATTGAAAGAGCATGGAGCCGATATTAAGAATGGGAGATCTCGTATTTCAACCCTTGCAGAACACTCGTAAAAAACTAAGCATAACGTGTGTTTAGAAGATGCCAAAATTATCGCCAGAGAGGAACAATCCCGGAGAAGGAAAGTCAGGGAAACTCTTGAGATTATTAAGCATCCTCATCATCTCAATAGGGATGGAGTGAGCGAAATCAGTGATAGTTGGCTTCCTCTGATCAGAAAAATCTGTTCCTCCAACTCATCCTCTGAGGTATAGTATCTCACGTAAAACTTTTTAGAATAGAGTTTATTTATTAATTTAAATAATAATAAATAATAAAGAAAAATTGCACATCAAAAATCAAACTATAATAATAATTATTAAATCATAACATTGATAAAATTATAATTATTTATTTTTATTTAAGAATAATTATTAATTTTAACCAATAAACATGGCTATTATTGGATAAAATAAATAATTGTTTGGTTTATTAATATTTATTTATAAGTGTATTTTAGTTATTCAAAGTTTTTAAATAAATTTAATAATAATATTAATAAAAAATATTAATTAATACTAATTAATCTAAAACATTACTAAATAATATTAATTAATCCAAAAACTTTACTAAAGAATATTAATTAATCTAAAACATTACCCAAGAATATTAATTAATCTAAAACATTACCAAGAATATTTAATCTAAAAGAATTTATAAAAATCATTATTAATAGTAATTATTATAATTAAATTTTAATATTAAAATAATAGATTTATTACTATTAATTATTATTTATCAACATTGTAATCATTATAAAATTTTATTATTTAAAATAAAAAAAATAATTTTTTTAAAAATATTAATAAAATTAATTATAAATTAATTAAAATTTATGGTTGGCTCTTTTATGATAATTAGATTTTTCTTTCACTATTTATCACCGGTTTGAGCTCTTTCTCTGCATTCATTCAAAATATGTCCTGAAGATGGATCCTCGTTGGGATCCGAAACAACGACTAATTTATGTTAACACTATGAAGAATTTGATTCACTCTTCTTCAATTAACAACCAAAAAAGCTTAAAAACCATCATTATTATACATCTTTTGGGTTTTAGGCCAATGATTTGCCCGCAACATATTATTTGCTTATTAATTTTAACCAATAAACATGGTTATTATTGGATAAAATAAACAATTGTTTAGTTTATTAATATTTATTTATGAGTATATTTTAGTTATTCAAAGTTTTTAAATAAATTGAATAATAATATTAATTAATTATTAATATTTATTGAATTAATAAAGAATATTAATTAATATAAAACATTACCAAAGAATATTTAATCTAAAACAATTTATAAAGATCATTATTAATAGTAATTATTATAATTAAATTTTAATATTAAAATAATAGATTTATTACTATTATTTATTATTTATCAATATTGTAATCATTATAAAATTTTATTATTTAAAATATATATTTTTTAAAATATTAATAAAATTAATTACAAATTAATTACAATCTATGGTCAGCTCTTTTATGATAATTAGGTTTTTCTTTCACTATTCATCACTGGTTTGAGCCCTCTCTCTGCATTCATTCAAAATTTTGTCCTGAAAATGGATCTCCATTGAGATCCGAAACAATGACTAATTTATGTTCACACTATGGAGAATTTGATTCACTCTTCTTCAATTAACAACCACAAAAGCTTAAACACCATCATTTTTATACATCTTTTGGGTTTTAGGCCAATGATTTTCCCGCAACATATTATTTGCTTATGTGTCTTGATGTATTTCATGATGAGATATGTGCAGTTTTGTACATGTGAATATTTGATTAAGTAAACAAGTAATTCCACAAAAAACTTAAATAAAATAAGAGTAGGTGTAGTCCATGTTTAAGTAATTCCTAGTTGATCAGGTCATTAGGAATAAAAAACATTGGCGCCTCATTCCCAAAGATCCATGGGGTATCTTTAACTATGTGGGTTCTCTAGGGACTTGACAATTGACCTCATTTTCTAGCGTTGCAACTCCTCCCTCCCTTTTGTTCAACAGTTCCATGGGACTTCTTTTTTTGTGAGGGTCAATAAGTCCTATTTGAAGGAGAATTGCCTCGGAGTTGTTATGTCATTGTAGCCTGGAATTTGGGGACTAGGCCCATGTTGTGGTCTATCCTTCCTCTTTGATGTTGTAACTCTTTCCTTCCTCCTATATTCTACCATTATAGAAGGTGGTTGTTATATAAGTCACTCCCTTGTGGGACTTTCTCATCCCAAGTTGTGTACACTAATGTGTTAATTTGGTAGCTCAGTGACAAATTCCAACCATTGTACAAATTCCTCTTCCTAAGTGGACCAAAATTGACTTTTGAAGCACTAAATTCGGATAAGGGAATGTAGGACTTAACCCTGTACAAAAATTACCTGTAAACGAATTCTCAAAACCATAAAATAAACAATGGAAAGAACATAAAACATAAAACAAACATACACAAAATTTTCCCCTAGACCCCAAAACCAGGACTACCATATTGATTATTCACTATATTCTTTTAAATGTTATAATACATATATATAAATGCCAAATCATTCATAAATCACCTTTCCATTAACCTTGGATTAGAACACAATTGTAGTTCCTTTGACCGGATCTCCAAAATACCATGGGAAGAAAATCATCATGCCCAAAACCATGTGCAAAACCCATGCACAAAAATATGGGTAGGTCATCGCACCATCTTTGGGTCGACCCAACTATTATTGGGTCTGCATAAAATTTTTCCTGGGGCGTTGTTGAGCAGGAAAATCCCCTTTGTGGACTGAGGCGATCCCTCTAGCCCTAGGGTGGGTCTATCAGTAGGAGAACATGCTGGACTCCTGAATTCATAGCTTATAAATGAATTATGGATCAGAACGTATATCCTACCTCAGTCCAATGCTTTTGTCATGGCACGGGCAGCGATCCTTGGATCTTTGTCTTCACACCTTGCGCTCAGTGTTGGTGACGATATTCACATTAGGGGAATTTTGAGGTCCAAAATGGGCTTCCTAAGGAAATAATAAAATAATAGCTAAACCAATAAAATAATATTTATAAATTTTCATTTTACTTTTTGCACCACAATCCATGTAACCATGGTTAAATTCAATTGAAAAGGTGTACCAAAATAAAATTAATAAAAAAATTGTATTGATGTGACTATAAATAAGAATGAGCTTTTCAAGAAAATGTCATTATCATTGAACAACTAATGCATTTGTCCTTTGTACTTAAATAACTTAAAATAAATTATAAATATAAATTCATTAACTCTTAATTGTATGATATAATATTAATTTAAATTTAAATTGTTTAAATTATATATTAACATGTAATTAATATAGTATATAAAAATAATATAATAAATGTAATTTATTATTTTATGTATTTTTTTTATATTATATATTCAATTGATTTGATTTATAACATAAGAAAAAATAATATATATTTTAAAAATAAATATATGAAAATATACAAATATAATATTTATTGAAAAATGTGTAAAAACATGAAAATTATGTAAGGATATGCATTGGTTCTTTCAAAAAATATGAAATGACAATAATAATATTTTATTCAAAAAGTGTGAAATGACATTTATTATGAGTATTTTACCTTTTATTATTAGTATTTTACTTTTTGACTGTAAAAGTACTTAGAGCACTACCATGGTTAACCATGAGTTCTTATCATAGTAACATGGGTACCTCTCCTAGTTATTGGAGAGCACATACCCTACACTCCCACGCTCATGGGAGCTTGGGATCTTGTAGGAAACTTTCCAAAATCGGTGGGAGCTTCAAAGGGTACTTTGGACCTTTTTGGGAGCTTCACTACAACAAATTTTGACGCTTCGGGTACCTACTTTGATCATATTTTCACCTTTCAGGTACCTATTATGAGCAAAGAAGTGACCATTTGTTTATTTTCTGAGTGATACATGATATGTCAGGGGGCTGGACTGCATGGGATATGTAAAGCGATAGATATGTGGAGATGTAGCAAAGGTTTCAACAAAATATAGACAATTGTCGTCATTCCTTGGCAACTTTTGTTGAAAATCTTGAAGTTCAACAATTGCAAATAATTCTACTTTCTTGAAATCTATCTTGAAGCTTTAATGATAAGATTCAAAAAATTACAATGATGGTCAAAACGAGAAATAGTAGCGTGTTAGTAAGTTTCATTTTATAAATTTCCAAACTTGAATATAATATAGTGCTGCATGAAATCACATAATAATCAAGTAATAATAGCCTCTTTTTGTTTAGGAGTTCCGCATGTTTCTTTGCTAGCAAGGAATTTCATGGGCAAGTTGTTGATGGATTAATATTTTGATTTTTTCTGGCAGTGTTTCAAGGTTCAATCTTTTACATATTTCATTGCAAGATGGAATCTGCAGGATGGAATTTAATTGGCAAGTTTTGGATGGAAAAAAATAAATAATTTTATTTTCACTTTTAATATATATTAAATTTTAATATATTATATTATTGTCGCTCCCAACTTGACATTTCCTGTAAATGTGGGCGAAGCTTCTAGCCACACTAAATACTTGTTCCCCTGTACCCGATGTACCCGCGTACCGGAAACTCATGCAACATAGGTTTTTATCCACTATTGAGAATGGAACAAGTAAGTACCTTTAACTCAAGAAATGCCACCTTAACCATTGGGAATGATGTCATCCCCTAAAATGTGATTGGGTCTCATAAAGTTAATTTTGATTATACATTTTCCTTAGGAGGTCCATTTTAGACCTCAAAATTCCCCTAATGCGCGTCTACACAAAGATCAAACAAACGATGACAACATATAAGCATATACATTCATCTACAGATATTTAGCCAGTCAAGGAGAGCTAAACACTTTGCATATAAATGGAAACAAAGTTGGAACCAGAAACCAGTCATGTATTATTGATATATGAAAAAGAATTTTACAACCTTATGCCTTGACGTTGCATATCTCCTTGGATGGGTTCATTCGAGCGCGTCTCAAGCATTCGTTCAACATTCGACTCAAAGAGGCAATGAGCTTAAACTCTCTCTCAACAATGGATTCTTCTTTGCTTTCTTCAACACACCAACTATACTAATGATTGTTCAGCTAGTTGAATCAGTGTGAGAAGAAAGAATTTATAGGAGAGGAGGAGGTGGTTTGGGATCCCACATAAGGTGGAGGATAGGTCTTATCCCTTTGGGGAGTTGCAAAATTGTAGGAACTAACAAGCCAAAGGGAGGAACTCGACGTGATTTAGTGGAACAAACCATGATGACTCTACTCACGAAGCTGTTAAGCATGTAAGCTTCGTTTCTATTTTAAAAAAAATTCCAAAAGCAACTCAGCGTAGGTTCCCTTTTGAGATAGAGCGCCAAAGGGTGCGGGGCCCATTTTTAATTTCTTCATGGGCGCGAGGCCATAACTGCGTACCAGCGCCAACCCAAAATCATATGATTTTGAAGGTCTGCTTGAGGAATTATCAATATAGATTATGATATTGACATGCCAAGGGATGCAATGAAAATTATAGCAATGTATGACAGTACATAGGGGTCACTGAAATGATCCTCCAATGGTCGGGATGGGGATTACAGGGACGGTGACAAAATACTGTGTAACAGATGGCCCCTAAAGCATGAAGTCTGAGAGAGAAGGAGGGGTGAAATGTTTTATGAGAACATACCCAAACCAAAACTTCACCGTCAGAAGACCTGCAAGAACAAGTGCAACTGATTATCTCTGATACATGAATATGTGGTATGGGCGCAACAATCCATAATAGAGTACATACAACAATATCCAAGGTATGGACGCAACCATCCAACGAGAAGGATCGTCAAAATAGACTTAGGTATGGTCGCAACCATCTAATCAAAAGAATCATGCATGTAGCCATGATAAACCAAATTACCTGCAACTTGGATTTTATAAGACAAAACCCAGGGTCTTGCACTCCATCTTGACCCAAACAAGTACAAATTCAGGCATGTGAATAAATGAACTGAAGTTGAACATGCAAGAAAATCACCTGATTACCAGCCAATGATGAAAGTTGTTAATATGTGCGAGAGAGACCACCAATAATGAAAATGGTTCTTAAGGTACAATTAGTACAATCCAAGAAATGTGAACAATGAGCTAGATTCGAACACCCACGAAATCACTCAATCGAAGGCAAATGATGAGAACCTACCATCGAATGTGAAGAAATTTCCATTAAGGCATGCAAGCTCTAAGGTACCAGAAGGGAGTCTCTAGATCATCTTCATGGATAATGAGCTGAAGTCGACAGGAATTGACTAGTTGAAGAAGGGCCATAATGTTTTGCACATCATCGAAACGAGACAGAGGAATAAGATGATAGTAAATCAGGACTGAACAGAGGATCAGGGGTTGAAAGCTACAGAAGGAATTTCTCTTGAACGTATTGGCGACACGACTCCAAAATTTGGCCTAATTTGACATCAAGGGAGCTGAGGTCATGCCGATGGAAAAGAGCAGATGAGAGGTCAAAATAGATAACCCAAACCCATGGAGGAAAAATGATGAATATGGGATGTCCCCAACCCGACACGAACTGCATACAAGTGTCATGTTCAATAGTGACATACTGCTGACACAACTAAGAACTGGTTCCATTTTCCCCCACCATTTCTTGCGAGTATCCCAATTATTTTTGGAAAAAAGCTTGAAGGGGATAGCATATGCTTGTCATATAATTTTGTCGGAAAAATCCATGCAAGTACATTTTACGAGCCCTAGGAAGGAGGAACTCGGTAACATCATGGTGGCGATTTTCGATGTCTTTAAGTTTTAACGAGTTTGACAAAGGAAGAACTCGACATCTTATCATGTTTAGAGAGTTTGAAAAGAAACAGAAAAGAAAACTCCAATAGGTCCCTTTTCGTAGATAGTCCCACAGATCCAAAAAGGTAGAAAACAATCTCTGGGAGAACCTCTTAGCCATTTTCGACTAAGGTATTCCTTTTTCGTAAATAATCTGTCGCGGCCTAAAAAAGGGTTAAACATATACTGGGCACATGATGTTTGCAGCCTTTAACGAATTCAAAACAAAAGGAGTCTCGACAATCTTTTCAATTTTTGAGAGTTAGAAAAGAGCTGAAAGATGACTCTAGGGGGTGACTTTTTCGTGTTTTTACCGAGTTATAAAAATTAATAAAATACAACTCGTCAATTCATTGTCGTCATCATTTAGGACCTGTTGCTGCACAAGAAAGAAACATAAAACCAATTTTTCAAGATAAAACAATAAAATAATCGAAAAAATAAGATTAAAAACCTAATTAGGGTTTTGAAAAGGTTATAAAATGATGGAAATAGTAAAAACAATTTACTTTTCACCTTTTCACCTTTTCACCTTCTTGTGAGCATTTTACCATTTTTTACCATGATCTGGTGGAGCTGACAGCAGGAAATCCAGGGGGTCATTCGCGAATCCGTTTTCTCCAGGTAAGAGCTCTCATCTTTTCTTGCATTTTAACCCATGTTTCATTTCTTGCATTTTAGTTTTTGATGCATTTTGGGGGAAGTTTGTCATGGGTTGGTCACAGCGGTTGGCGCGGGTTCCGGGCACGGAGTCGTGCCCAACCTCGCATAATTTCAAAGGGGAGGCGCCAATCGGTGCTGCTGTTTGAAAAACAATAGCACCAATCGCTGCGACCAATAATGCATAAAATTTCTCCTAAAACGCCCAATTTAAATTATTCAAAAGTCAATATTGTGGCTAATGAGAGCCTCAATTATGTTTTTGCAGGGAAATTAGTAGCCAAAATGGTCATAGAGTGGAAAGAACGAGAGCACGGGGAGGAAGATGAAAAAGCCATGGGAGATGATGCATGCATGGATACTCTGAGAGATTGTGGGCTCTTGAAATTCTTCTTGACACTGTGTCTACGAGCTGAACTGGAACTATTGCAGTATTTGATCAGTGTGTGGAACACTGATCAAGAAAGGTTCATGATTCATGACCAAGAGTTGGAGATAGAAGTATCTGACATATATTTCATCACTAGATTGTCACGGAGGGGAGCAAAACCGATCCTGACAGGTACCCGACACCTTCATGAGAGCATGGGCATGCTAATAGACAGAGTCTGCCCAGGAGCAAAGAAAGGATCAAAGAGCAACAAAGTGGATATTCAAAAAATACCTGACTTGGCACCATGGGTCGTGCTACACACTATAAATTGAGCCGATGGATCTCAGGCTCCTCACGAAGCTACAAAGACACAGATTCAACTTGTCTTGGATTGCATGACTCCAACCATCTACAATTGGGCGAATTCTGTAACAATCAACTTGAAGCGTGAGTTAACGAAGTGCAAGAATGGAAAGCTAAAACAATCTGGATATGGGTCCATCTTAATACCGTTCATCCTAGAACGATTGTCGATATTCCAACACCAGGAGGTGATAGTACCTACACCACCAGCACAAGATCCATGGATGGTCATTTGGGCAGAGTTGATGCCTCGATCACGAGGTGGTCAACATATGTCATGGAAGCAGGAATTCTTCGACTGGCTCCTCTGACAACTCATTGTGGTAGAGGACTCATCGTACACCGACACTGATTTCATGGGTGATCCTGACTTTACACTCCCGGAAGGAGATGAATGGGATGAGGCTTTGGGTAAAAACTCATTTTTTGATTTTATGAGTATTATGATTTTTTTTGTTTATATATGTTCTGATTTTTATCCATGTGTTGCAGATGTTGGCCCAGAGAGACCTGCAAGAATGTTCCCCATAGCACGAAGGGTCCCACACAATTTCAAGACAGCCCCTCAAGGTGAGGGAAGCGAGGAAGAAGAGATCACGCACAACTTGGAGGGACTCACAAGCGGGATCCCAGATTACACGAGATTCGAGGATGTTCCTTGTGCGTATCAGAGGAACACTACAGGGGTGTGTAATCGCATCCACCTATTACTGAGGTGGTTTGTGCGTGTAGTGACATGTTATCATGAGCACCATGCTGATTAGACACCTATGGTTTATTTCTGCATATTTTTTGAGAGACATGATGTCTCGGGATGTAACCAAAACACACGTATTTTTTGAACTTATGATGCATGTGGATGCAAACAATCAATATATATATATATATTCCTATTTTCCTGTTTAAATCTTACTATGCAATGATAAATGTTTTTACAAATTCCACAAATGTCTATCTAATACAATATTGGCTACTGCATTAGTTAATGTTTTCATTCTTCTAGGAATATGTTGATATGTGATATAATAAAAATTCCTTCCTAATAGAAAAACACGCAAATACAACCTTAAAGTCTGAGGGTTTCTAATAGAGTAATGCCCATTGAGCTAGAGAACAACAAGCTGAGAGTCTAGGTTCACAAATAATTCACGAATGTCGAGAGAAATGTCTTCGGTTAAGAGTTCAATGACAACACTGTATTCAACGACATTGTTGGTTGTTCATCCCAGACAAATACCTTTAATCTCTACCAACTCACCGTTAGGATCATAAATCACCTAGGTTGCGGAAGACAGGTTCCAGGTACTGCAGGAGGCACCATCAACGAAACCGACATAAGGAGTAACAAACATCTGCACAGTAAGCAAAGACATAATAAACAGGAAAAACTGCTTGCAAATCACACCAAGTCAAAACATACAAAAATGAAAAACACACTTATGTACAAAAGGACATGCACAAGGGACTCATGCATAATATTTTTTGAGGTACAAACCATTTTTGGGTTGATTCAAAGGATAACCTTCATAGTCAATCAGCTCATAGGCCCCATTCTGCAAAACACGCTTAACGATATAGGGCCCATGCTACATGGGTTTGAATTTTCCTGCCCTAAGCTTATTGTGAGCTTGGTCATACAAGAGGACTGAGTCTCCTTCTACGAAGGACGAGGGGAAACTGTCTGGTAAAAATGGGCTTTGACCCGCTTTTTTGTGCTTTTATGACTAGAGCAGCAAAGCGGCGAGTTTCATCTAGCCTCTCCAAATATAGAAGAAGTTTTTCCTTCGGCGAGATATTAGGCAATAATTCAATAGCTATATTGAGAGAAGGGATTTCACATTCAATCAAAAGGGTAGCTTCTAGATCGTAAACAAGCTAGAATGGGGTGAATCCGGTTGCATCCTTTATCGAGGTTCGGTAAGCCTAGAGAGATAAAAATAACATGAGATGCAAAATGGACTTGTGCATCCCAATTGTACATTGAAGCATGGTGACTAAAACCTTGTTCACGGCTTCAACTTGGCCATTGGCCTGGGAGTAGTACGGCGTTGAGCTGTCGTGACGTAGACCCAACTTAGTAGTCAACTCAGCCATCATATAATGGCAAAAATGAGAGCCATGATCGGTGAAAATGGCTTGAGGGACACCAAACCTAGTAGTCACATTATTGAAAAGAAATTGTGCAGTCATCTTACCGTCAGTTGTGAGTGTAGGCATTGCTTCGACCCATCTAGTGAAGTAATCCATGATTACGATAATATAAGCATGCTCCCCGACCAAGTCAGGATTACACATCATAAAATCGATGCCCCACTTCACAAAGGGACCAACGGTAATGACGGGATGGGGATGAGCAGGTGGTGCGTGCATCTTGCTCTAGTAAATATGGCATTCCTGACATTTACAGACAACGACAATATAGTCTTCGAAAATGGTAGGCCAGAAATATCCAGCACGAAGGATTTTTTGAGCAGTAGCGTACCCAGACATGTGACCGCAACATGCACCAGAATGGCAGTCATTGAGGACTTTTTTAGCTTCCGCGAGGGTTAAACACCGACGGAGAAGAAAATCAGTTCCGATGTGGTATAGTGTATCTTCAACTATGCGATAGGGTTGCGAATGATGAGGGATACGTCGACGAGCATCTTTCGTCAACTCAGATCGGAAGGTGGAAGTCTGGAGATAAACGATGATATCACCATACCATGGATCGAGGGTGCTAATCAGAAAAAGAGTGTCGTCTAGAATGCTTTCCTCAGAACCAGAGGGAGCAAAAGCAGAAGGTAAAGCGCAGATCAAATTGGAAAAAAACAATGATTTCTTCGATTTGGCAGTAGTGAACTCCAAATCAAACTCTTAGAGGATAACTATCCATTTCGAGTATCCCCCCCTCTTGTAGAGTCAATATATAGGTCATGGGGTTGCAATTAGAAATCACGGTTACTGTGCAAAGTAAAATATAATGGTGAAAATGTTGGACAGCTTGAACAGTTGCCAATGCCAATTTCCCGACATGAGCATAACGTGTTTATTTATCGAGAATATTGCAGCTCAAATAATAAATGACATGCTCATCACCATCGTCGTCGTCTTGCACCAGAACCATGGCAATAATGCTAAATGCAACAGCCAAATAGAGGGAATAGTCGCGATGATAATTGGGTGGATGAAAAAGAGGAGCATTGACAAACAATGTATTTAGTGCATCGAAATATTTTTGGGCAATCTCATCCCAGAGGAATGGGATGCTTTGCTTAAGAAATCGCATGAATCCTTTGGCTACTTCAACATAATTCGGTGTAAACCAACGCAGTCAATTATCTTTCCCTTGTAAACTCTACAACTAGTGTAAAGAGGAAGGGGAGGGGAGATTGACAATAGCTTCGACCTTAAGAGGGTCGAGAAAAATTTTGTCTTTAGAAATGATAAAAATAAGGAGTCTACCAGAATCGATGCAGAAGACACATTTATGTGGATTGAGCCGAATGTTGTAGTGTCTACAACGAAGAAATATTTGATGGAGGTGATCCGAGTGGTCCTTACGCTTCACAGAATGAGCCAGAAGGTCATCTAGGTAAGGTTGAACAATGTGCTTAATATCATGGAAAGTGTATGACATTGCTCTTTGAAATGTGGCACCAACATTCTTAAGGAAAAAAGGGAGCTTTTTGTACGCGAAGGTGCCCCAAGGACAGATGAAGGTGGTCTTGTGTTGATCAGCTAGAAGAATATTAATCTGGTTGTAACCAGAGAACCCGTCCATAAGGGAAAATATCTCACTCCCAGCACATTCGTCAATGATCTGGTTGATGAAAGGAGTGGGGTAGTTATCCTTAAGACAAGTGCGGTTGATGTCCTGGTAATCCACACAGACTCGAATAGTACCCTGCTTTATATCCATACGAATGATGTTAGAGACCCATTCTGTTAATGGGATCAGATAAATGAAGCCAAATTTGAGAAGTTTTTCAACTTCTCCCTTTATGGCAGCTACCTTTCTAGGGTGCACGGGACGAAGAAATTGGCAAGCAGGCTTCATGTCAGGATAAGTAGGAACCTCATGCATGACTATACTCGGATCAATGTCGGGCATTTCTTCATAGGACCAAGCGGAAAAGTCTCAAAACTCTCAAAAGAGACTAGTATATACCTTGATCTCATCAGGAGAATAGGTCACACCAATGTGGATGTTCTCGAAAACCCCCGATTTAACGGAGATGTCAATAGCAACGTTTGCATAATGTTCCCCATGTTACCTTCCGCAAAACCTTCATGTGTCAAGATGGGCGTTTGAAGTGGATGGGAAGGAGCTTGGGAAGTGAATTTCTCAAGACAAGTAGACATGGCCCCAAGGCTAGGCATAAAGGAGGAACGATGATGACTATTGTCCCAAGGAGGATCCGCTCGAGACATGGTTTCCACGATGGCTTCATTAGTGGGAAACGTCTCATCCAAGGGATTAGGATAATCCAAAGCGTCGAGCCAACGGGATTGAGAATACGTGTCGAGAGACACACTCAAAGGAGTATGATCGGAGGGAGGAGGAGTCGAAGCTGAGATAATTTCACAATAACCAATTTCTAACGGGCTTAACGACATTGCGTCACCAAATGAATCAACCTACTTAGGCGAAGGGATGATCCACGAATCAGAAGATGTGGAGATCATGTTGACCTGAGCAGTATTGGGCGGAGGAAGAGAAAAAATAACCATAAGGGCGAGATATTTGAAAAGTCTCGACCCTATTATCTCATAAGGCGTAGGAATATGATCTACATATGGAACGTTTCTCTCGAAGGACGTGGAAGTAGAAAATGATAACTGATCGATAGTAATGATATTTCCTTCGTGTGGGAATCGAATAACACGAAAGAGAGTGGATGGGATGCATAGCATAGAGTGAGTCCAACTGCGACCAAGGAGAAGATAATAATTGAGCTTACCATCAATGACTTAAACCTCAACATTAATCGTTTTCCCTTCTAACATTATAGGTAAGCTGGTGAGAACACCTAGATGGCAAGATTCCCTCCCATCAAAAGCTTCTAAAGCGTTTGGAGACTAATTAAGGGGTGGAGAACCAATGGATTTCCAACATGCAGAAGACATGATGCAAGTATATGCACCTTCATCGACGACCACTTGATGGATATTCCTTCCATTAATCCCAACTTGGATAATCAGGGCAAGCTAGTGAGGGATACGTGGAATGAAATTTTCCAAATCGAAAGTGATAAGGCTTGAATCGGCGGGGTCTACCCCTCCGATAGCGGATAGCAAAGCCTTTTGTTGTGATGGAGAGCTCTGAAGCACTTCCAATGTAGACATAGCGGATGGTGTCTGAGCCAAATCCTCAACAATACTGTAATGTTGAGCAGCACAGGTGTTTGGGTTATATGAAGAGTTACGGAGCACACATTTAGAAGGTGGTTGTACGACAGGATCAAGACTGGGCCATTCAATATGAAGAGGGCCAGAAGAAAGCAGGGGAGTAGGACCATCTGTGATCTCTTTCCCTGCTACCTGACGTGGTTCAGTATAATATTTCGATCTGGAAGCAATGGATATGGGTGCAACACCATTCATCATGAAAACCTGAGAGACAAAAGGGGCAGAGGACTGAGGTTGCTCCACCATCTGAGTTTGTTGCGATGGGAATGGTTCTTTAAGAACAACCGAAGTGCCTTAAGTGCCTTTAAGTAGTCGACTCACCTCGGCCTGTCGTGGACAGTCCTTGGTGTAGTGCTCAACGTCACATATCAGACAAGGGTACTTCGATTTATGTTTCAAACCATCGTCAGCATTGGGTTTAGGATAATCCTGTTTTGGGGTATTGGCTTTAGCCTTACCTTTCCCCTTTTTCTTACCTTTGGAAGCTTTATTTGCCGTGGTGGAATAGACGACATTCACTTCCACGGTATTGCCAGGATTAGGAGGTGGTTGAGAAGCAGTATCAGTTGAAGAAGTAGATTTTTTCTTCACAGTATTGGGAGAAGACTTACGAGAAGTCTGAGACACAGAACCAATGATACTGTCGATAGATGGTGTGGCCGGTGCTTTGGAATTTCTATGTGCCAGACTGAGAGTACACGAGATCAAGGTACTGGGCATGAGTGATGGCTTGTTCCTCAGTAACACATGCCCCCATAGCGATGTCCTTAGCAATCGGATCGATAAAAGAGGTACTGAACCAATCAGTCAAAATCTGATCAGGGATCTCAAACTTGATCAAACGACGACACCGCCTCCATTCATGAATATGATCGGAGATATGAGTAGCCCGATCATGTTTCAAGGATGTTAGGAGGTGCATCCCAGTTTCATAATGAACTGGTAACTGAAAGTGCGTGAGAAATTCCATGGCTAGAGGGTTGAAATCTTGAAAGATGTCGCAGTAGAGCTCAATGTACCACTTTGCAGCGGTACGAGTGGGAGTCCTCTAGAAAATACGTAAACGAATCAAATCATCAACCCAAGAGTTAGAGGAACACCATAGATGGTATGTCATAACATGTGCCTGGGGGTCTTCTCTAGACTTGCCTTCAAATTTGGGACAACCGCCAGGGATTTTGGTAGGAACTGGGGGCCAATATGGATTATGAAGGATGGGATCATTCGTTAAATTTGACACATCAGGCAATTCCAACGTAGCGAGGAATGGAAATTGCGGATTGAAAGGCATTGCAAGCCTTTGATAAAGACCAATATTGGGGTTCCAACCAGCCCGGGAGAAATTTTGAGCCCATATGTTCCTACCTGGAGGGTTTTATCTATAGGGGTTATAATTTTGATAATTATGCCCATAAAATAGTTGAGAACCAGGGTACTGATTCTAAGTGAACCACTGAGGTCCTGTTTGAGCAACATATGGATTTTGTTGCGGGATGTAAGAAATGCCTTAGGGCGAACCTTGTACCATCGAAGATTGACCTTGAGGAATGAAAGGTGGGCCTTGAGGCTACATGGGCTATCCCTGGGGTGCAGGTTGGCCTAGATACTGAGGTTGAACAGGTTGTCCCTGGGGTGTAGGTTGACCTGGACCAGGTTTCCCTTGAAGACCAGGATGGCCTAATGGTTGAGATGAGCTAGGTTGCCCCTGAAGACCAGGTTGGCCTGGCTGACTAGTGGAGGGTTGGCTTTGTTGTACAAGAGATGGGCCTTGCTAAACATAAGGCTCGTTCGGTTGCACAAAAGGTTGTCCTTGAGGTAGATAGGTTTTCCCCTGAGGAGCATAAGGTTTGATGGATTCCTGATACGTGAGGCTGTGATCCACTCACAACGGACCCAACAGACATCACGGAAGCAATAGCAAGCATTCCACTAACATCAAAATATGGTGGCAATGACGGAATCACACTATTGGATGGTGTGGAGGAATCCACAGAAACAATGGGATGGGTTGGGACAGATGTAACCATCGTCGAAGCAATGAGTGTCGAGGAGGATGGACCTGACATGAATGACCCTGCAGAAGAGGCCTCCATAGTCGACCATAGTGGATTATGATACAAAGATGTAGCACCAGAGATTAACTAACCCAAAGAACGATAACCAACCGGGAGAGTTGAAGGTTGAGAGGAAGGTTGGGTCGTGACATGAGGAAAATTCTCCGAAGGGAATGAATATTCTCCCATAGAAACATAAGTCTGTTCACTACTAATGGGACTTGTGGCATCCATATCAGACAAAGACATGGTGTCGGAAAAAAGGTGACGAGTGATGGCAAGTAAAGCACACGATAACGGTGACTCAAGCGGTTTTGAGGGTAGAGGGGGATCTTCCCTAAAAAAGGCCCAAGCGTTCGAAGGTTGCCAATTGATATCAAATGGTTCCTCAGGAGGAGATCGAGTGGCAAGAGGTTGAATACTCAGAATAATGGAACACAAGTAGCCTAGAGTCCTAACAGATTGAGATGTCTCCGAAGAAACTTCAAGGGAAGGTTATCCACTACAAGGTAATGAAGAAGATGATGAAACTGGTGGTTCCGCCACCGTGACTTTGTCTCAAAGAGAAGGAGAGAAGAGAGATGAACAATTAGAGGATTTAAAACCAATCACTAAGAAATTACCTATGGACAGACCAAGAAAGTAACTTTAATGGGCGTGTGATCATGGGTAATTAATTTTATGACACTGAAACAAAACTCTACCTTTTCATATTTTAAGAGTCGAGAAAAGGCCAAAATGTGACTCTAGTCACTTTCAGTTTGGACAAGATTGAAAGGACAAGTGCTCGATGATCTTTTCAAATTTTAGAGAGTCACGGAAAGATCAAAATGAATACTCAGGAACTCTAAGCAAGAGGGTGTACCAAGATCCCGTGAATTGCAATATACATCTTTGTGATCAAATGAAATGGAAATGATCAAGGACTTAACGTACGTGTAAGCAGTCTCCTCGAATGTTGTGTTTAGTGTATCATGGTTATAGGGCGACAAACTCAGCTTCCTAGGATAAAAAATTGCAACCTATGAGGGTCTCCCTTTATATACTCGACGGTACGGGGAGCACAAGTCTATGCTAGTGCTATCTAATGCCAGATGGTGAACGACAGCTACCAGGTTTAACGACGCCAGAACACGTCACTAGCCTAGACCTCTAAATGTGAGCGTTAAGTTTCAATGCTTCCTTAGGTTGATTGAGTTCATTTTAAAGTTTATCTTGAAATTACGTTTCATTTTCAAGGCCTTACTAAATGTAATCTCAATTTCTAATGCATAACTAAATGAGCAAGAATATCATTCTGATTCGATGAACAACTAGCTAAGAGAAGGAAAGAGGTTCACAATGAAGCAAAAATCAATCGAACGTGAAAAGAATTTTCCTAATGCTACTAACACATCCAAAGCAGAAAACGAAAGGATTTTCTCTTATTGTTCACTTTTTAATGAGAAATAAAGCTACTAATGAAAAAGAGTACATTTCATTTTCAAATAGAGAGAAAGAATGCAAATTTTGTTTTGTTATGCGAATGAGAAGCAATAATGCAATGTTACACTAAAAGGACAAAACAAACACTAGTTTCGAGAAATTCGAATGAAATGATAAAACACAAAGAGACCAGTCCAAAACGAATATAAAACACACTAAAAACCAGATAGGAATTCCTTCACATAGAGATGAATTTCAAATCGACTCAATGAGCAATGTGATCTATGCTCAGGGTGATAGATGGAGGGTCAAACGGACATCGGGATGACAATTTGATAATCCACAACACAGAATTGAAAGAAAAGACCAAGCAATCATACAACAGGCTAAAAAAATGAAAGACTAAACCGACTCATATACAGCTGGGAAGCTCAGTGAACATGTGGCCAAACAAGAAATCAAAGAAACCTAGAAACCCTAGGAGGAAGAGCCGCACTGATTAGATGAGAGGCAATCAATTGAAAAGAATGAGACAGGTAAGTCAAAAACAATCCAAGTGGACTAATCCAGGGAGAAAAAACCAAACCAGAGGGTAATTTTCACTGGGAAACTCAGGAAAGAGGCCTAAACCCAAACCTATAGGATTCAACACGACTGTTCAGTCGTAATCCGCGCTGAAAAGGAGAAATCACACCCGTAACACAGGCAATCCATGCCAATTAGCGCGACTGTAATGACAACAACAACACCGAGTAAGGGAACCCAAGAAAGGAGAAAATGCAGCTGATAAAGGATCGAGCTTATCACTCTGAGAATAGGTGAGATGGCTTGAAATAGTTAGATAAGAAAAACAAAGCAGTGAAATGGAAATACGACCAAAGTTGGACAAACAAGAAAAAATCCAAACAAACAACGAGAGACGACAAACACACTGATCCCCAGTATGGTTGCCAACTTGTTGAGCAGGAAAATCCCCTCTGTGGACAGAGGCGATCCCTCTAGCCCTAGGGTGGGTCTAGCAACAAAGGAACACGTTAGACTCTTGAATTCCTAGCTTATAAATGAAATATGGACCGGAACAGATATCCTACATCAGTCCAATGCTTGTCGTGGGACGTGGCAGCGATCCTTCAATCTTTGTCTTCACACCTTGCGCTCCTTGTTGGTGACGATGTTCACGTGTCTACACAAAGATCAAACAAATGATGACATCATACAAGCATATACATTTATCTACAACTATTCAACTAGTCAAGGAGAGCTAAACACTTTGCATATAAATGGAAACAAAGTTCGAACCATAAACCAGTCATGTATTATTGATATATGAAAAATAAGTTTACAACCTTATGTCTTGACATTGCAGATCTCCTTCAACAGGTTTAGTCAGGTGCGTCTCAAGCATTCGTTCAACATTCGACTCAAGGAGGCAATGGGCTTAAACTCTCTCTCAACAATGGATTCTTCTCTGCTTTCTTCAACACACCAGCTATACTAATGACTGTTCAGCTAGCTAAATCAATGTGAGGAGGAAGAATTTATAGGAGAGGAGGAGGTGGTTTTGGATCCCACATAAGGTGGAGGAGAGGTCTTATCCCTTTGGGGAGTTGCACAATTGTAGGAACTAATAAGCCAAAGGGAGGAACTCGACGTGATTTAGTCAAACAAACCATGATGACTCCGCTCACGACGTTGTTAAGCATGGAAGCTTCATTTCTATTTTAAAAAACTTTTCAAAAGCAGCTCGACGCGGGTGCCCTTCTGAGACAGAGCGCCAAAGGGCATGGGGGCCAGTGTTAATTTCTTCATGGATGCGAGGCCATAACTTCCTACCAGCTCCGACCCAAAATCATATGCCTTTGAAGGTCTTCTTGAAAAATGATCAACATACATTATGATCTTGACATGCCAAGGGATGAAATGACATTTATAGAAATGTATGATAGTACACATGGGTCACTGAACTAGTCCTCCAATGTTTGGGATGGGGATTGCAGGTACGGTGACAAAATACTGTGTAACAGGCGCAACCCCAGATCCCATGTAGGGAGGCTACTGCCCCCTAGAAACCCCCTGATAAGGGGGTCTGCAACACCCCCCCCCTTGACCCCCCTACTCCGCCAAACAAAAAAAATAAGGGGGGCTCTCACCCCCCTTTATTTTTGATGTGAAGCCCATAATATGGAATTTTATCAGGTCATCCTAGAGCACAAATTGTACCTCCTCCAATTCCTATAAATTAAGGACACCTAAAGCTCATTTGGATACCATTCATCACACATATCTCTCTCTCTTTTTGGGTTTGATCTATCTGAAAAATTTTAGGGCTTCTCTCACACATGTGAAGGAGAAAGAGGAAAAAATTATAGGTGGTTGAAATCTGAAACTGATTACAACTTTGACCGTCGTTGACCAATGTTGAATTTGAATTTTTGGGCTGATTTTTGGTTCGATACTTTAAGCACATTTTTGTTTGGGTAGGGCACACTTATTGGCACAAAAATCAAGGATATCTAGGAACTTTGACTTTGATTGACCAAAAATATAAATCACATATTTTGACCACAAAAATTCTCTCATTTGACTAAGTTTGACTGAGTTTTTTATAACTAATTCAAGTTGAATTTGTGCAAAAATTGAGGCCGAATTTGAATTCTATTGATTGAGCTCTTGAGGGGTTGTTTGACTATTGACTAGCGGACTGGTTAGGGCAGATCGACTGTTATTTACTTGGCCAGATTTGTTGTTGCACCGGAGTTGACTTTTGTTGACTCTCTCTCTCTCTCTCTCTCTCTCTCTCTCTTGTCTCTCATTTGGATAATTGTTGGTTATATTGACTTAATTGGATATTTAATATTGGATTTGGATATTGGCTAATCAAAGCTTGACTTTGACTCTTGGATGTTGTACCCTCTACTGAACATTTGAAGACAATCTAATAAGAAAAGAAGAAATGTAAAGGGTGTCTCTTATATCTTGGCTATATTTAATTGTGCATAATATATAA
Organism: Pinus albicaulis; assembly: GCA_034641835.2. Taxonomy (NCBI): domain Eukaryota; kingdom Viridiplantae; phylum Streptophyta; class Pinopsida; order Pinales; family Pinaceae; genus Pinus; species Pinus albicaulis. Next base: position 782,033,252 of record CM076574.1, on the reverse strand, counting down.
TTTTTCTATCTATTATTTCTCTCTTGTTATTGGTTAGTTGAAGAAGTGGAAATTGTAATTTGGATGTGATTGGAAATTAACTTGGAGTCAGAGCTGAATTGAAGACAATCCCAAGAGACACAGAGAAAGAGCATCCATATTCTCGCAGCTGATTGAAAATTCATTTTGGTTTGGTAAAAATGTCTACCTCATACTTCAAGGATAATGAAAATCTATTTGATGCATCTAACTTTGCAGCTTGGAGGATGAGGATCAATGTCACCTTAGATGAGTATGATGTCTTGGAATATGTGGAAGGAAATATTTCAGCACCACCAGAAAATTCTCCCCAAGATGTCAAGTTTAAGTACAAGAAAGATGAGATTAAAGTTAAGAAGATCATTATTGGTTCTTTAAGAGGTCATCTACTTGTGTATATTTAATCTTTGAAGACATCCAAAGAAATGTACAATAATATTGTTGGCGTGTACGACGTGAACAATTTGAGCCACATTATGGATTTGAAAAATAAATTCAAGGAATATAAGATTCACAAAGGAGAGACTGTACAATAATTCTTCATGAGAATCACTCAAATCATGGATCAACTCCAAACTGCTCAATAAATTATACCTGCAAGGAATTGGTGATGACTGCCCTTAGTGGTCTTCCTTCATCATGGTGCATGTTCATTAATTATATAAAAAATAGGGAAATGATCCATTCTTTTAGTGAGCTACTTGCTCTATGCAATCATGAGGAAATAATTATGATATCTAGGGGAAGAATTCAAAAACCAAATGAAGAAGAGCCTACTGCCTTTGTTTCTCGAGGGAAGACGAAGAATAAGAAGAAAGGAAAGGGAAATCCATCTAATGAAATAAGACCTCCTCAAGCCAATGTAGACTATAATAATACAAGAAGATGAGATAGAGATGTTGAATGCTACAATTGTAATCAAAAGGGTTACTATGCTCGAGATTGCCTTGAGAAGCGAGATTCTCCGAGGAGAAATACTTCAAGGTCCTACAACAATAATCATGGCTACAAAAAAAATAGGTTATATGATAGAAGAGATGGAATAATTAATGATAGAAGAAGAAGAGACTCCCTTGATGATCTTGAAGAAGGATATTGTCCACAAATGAGATCAACAAATGCCAAGAATGAAAGTAATGCTACTAATTAATCTGAATATATCCTTATTTTTTCACTTTCTAGTTCCTCTCCTCTAGATACTTGGGATAGTTGGATGGTTGATAGTGGAGTCTCTCATCATTTCTCTATGTATAAGAAATTTCTCTCTAATTTGGTAGAAAGGGAGTCGATTTTAAATATTATTCTTTGAATTTGGCATATATATTTACTTTGGAAGACCAAGGAATGATGGTTTCTTTCATCAAAGGAAAATTACTTGGCTAGTTGGATCCTATATGAAAGATTCTTTCACATTGGGATCTATATTTGAAGGACTTTATAGAGTCACTAGAAGACCTCTTCTATCAATGGTACATGACACTAATCATAAAAGCAAGTTGTGGCATTGTAGATTAACCCATCTACATTATGAAGCTCTTCCAAATTTGAAGAAGTTGGTTTCTGGGATTCCTAATGTTTAAGCCCATCATGATGGAGGGTATCTAGGATGTGCCATTGGAAAGAAGACAAGGGGACCATTCCCCTCTATCAAGACAATTCTAATGACATCCTTCATCACATTCATTCTGACATATGTGGTCCAATGCTTGTTCATTCACTCGGTGTCCATCTCTACTACAGTACCTTCATCGATTACTTATCAAGGAAGTCATGGATATATTACTTGAAGCATAAGGATGAGGCATTCAAAATATTCATAGACTTCAAGGCTTTGGTTGAAAATCAAACATGGAATAAAATTAAGATATTTAGGTGGGTTATCTTGACCTTCATTCGATACTTTCTTCCTTGTCAATGGACGTGTGCCTATTTTCTTGGGGACTTCAATATTTGGTATCCCTCTAGACATCCCCTTTTTTCTGGACCACATTGCCTTCTTTGGAGGAGAGATTCCAATGACTATTACTTCACCGTCACACAAAAATATGGGTTGGAAAACATTGTCTTCTTTATAGGAGAGCTTACAATGACCATTACTTCACTGTCACACACAATTTTGGGGTTAGGCTTGTCTTGAGGGTCAGTGTAATACCCTCAAAGAATCAATCACATCAGGTGCACAAGATCGTTTGTGCACACTAGAGACGAGTTGGGCACCATGTATGTTGTGATGTAATATCACACATCAAGGGTGCACTTAGATTATTTATGTGGGACATAATGCCAGAATTTGGGTTTCCATAATCACGTGATGAGGATTCATGCTACTAATTAACGATTGAGATGGGAAATTTGGTTGGATAGGAGAGCACCCATAAATTTGGCACAAAATTTAGTTCACATGGCAGAGCGTCTAGGATACGTTCTGCAAGACAACATGCCAATATGAGTTCAAATCATCAGCTGGGCATGTACCCACACAATTATTCCATACTTGAGATGAATTAGTTGAAATATACAAAATTTTGGAACAGATCAAGTTGGTTCAACCCAACTCATGAATGGGTGTCGAGATGGAATGGATTGGGTCGGTCTAGATGGAGTTGGGATGTCGTGCGATGAAGATATGAGTAGGGTAGAATGACTCACCATACTTGTGATGGGTAGATGAAACGTTGATCGAGATTATTTAGGACACCTTGCGATGGAGGATTTGACTGAGAAGAACAATTTGTGCACACAATGGGAGATGGAATGTCGACTAGGAAACTGTAGAGTCGACCATACAAATTGATGCACCCCAACCAAGGGATATGATGGCCATAAAAAGTGTGAAAACCCACATATAATTAACTTGGACGAGTTCTGGAATGAAGGATAATAGAGCACATTTCGGTGGATTTGTGTGAGTGGACAACATGGTTTCCATGCAGTAGTTTAGAACAAACCAAGTAGAAGTTTGGGGGTGAGTAAGATGGAGGGCACGACCAAGTTGCATCTCTTTTGATGGGAAGATGTGTGGGCCTGTTTTTTTGGAATTTATATTGTAGCATGCCTCTCCCCTGGAAACACGGAAGGCACAACCATTTTTGGCATTGGGTGAGACAAGTTGAAATTTTGTGCTTGTCGACCTATGATGTAAGGGGCCAAAATTTGGCATCTTCTAGTCTACCAAAATTTGGTGTTCATGAGACAGATCAAAATTTGGTGTTTTGTCATGTGTACCAAAATTCGACATTTAGGCTAAAATTTGAGGCTTTTTAGGAGCCAAAATTTGAGGTTTGGGAAAGACTGAAATTTTGCGTTTTGGCTTGGGAAGACCTTTATTATATATTTTATCATGGATTTCCATTTATGTAAGCCTATGGGATGTTTGATGTAATCTCTATCATTATTATACATCTTTCGGGTTTAGGTTGGTGAGTTTCCTACACCATAATGTGTGTATGTATCTTGATGTATTGCATGATGAGATGATTGTAATTTTGTACGGGTGAAGATTTGGTTAAGTAAATAAGTAATTATACAAAACGCTTAACTAAAAAAAGTGTAGGCATAATCCACTTTTAAGTAAGTCCAAGTTGCACAAGTCATTGGGAAGAAAAAACATTGGTGTAGCACACCCAGAGATCCATCAGGTACATTTAACCATTCAGGTTATCTAGGGGTGTGATAAGTGTTATCGAGGTAGAAGATTATGGAGATTGGAAGATCATGAAGATGGTTAGAAGCATTAAAGTAGGTTTACCGACAATAGTTCCTACCATGGGAGGTAGGGTTCAATCGAAATTGCAAATAGGTTTTTGGGTGTTATTAAGGGGACAATTGGGGTGTTTTTCACCATTAAATCCATGAAAATGATGGTTACAAGTGGGTTTTTATTTTATTGTCGCACGTAGAATGATGCGTGAGATAGGATTTATATTTGATAGTTTTGATGATATATTAATGCAACCATGGGCATTTAGATTTTTTTGGCGATGAGACAAGATGGGAATTATAGTGGGTTGGAGGAGAGATTGGGATGTGACAAATGGTTTTGGGGAAGCTTTTTGACACTAGGATTAGATTTCCATGGGTTTCATACCATAAACTAGAGCATTAGTAGCTCCTATACTTTGACTGAGAGGATAGCCAGGGTGTTGGTTGTGAGAGCTGGTGCATATCATAGATTGAGCTGATTCTTCTTTCACCTATGAGCTGAAAAAAAATGTAAATATGTGGAGATTGTTCAAGGTGCATTTGATACGTGATGCAAAGTTTCCCATGGAATATGGAGACATTGGACATATTTTAAAGTCTTGGTGACGAGTCTCTGTGGAGACTTTGATTGGTGGATTTTTTTCGTCGAATTTACTGATTGGGGGATTGCTGAGGATGAAAATGATCCTCAAATAATTAGTTGCATAGGTGCATGAGAGAACTTGACCATGCCAAATATTATTTGGGCACCATGTGGGTTGTGATGTGATATCGCACGCCATAGGTGCATCTAAACGGTCAATGTGGGATGGAATGCCCAAATTTTGGTTTCCACCAATGTGCAATAAGGATTTATGTGACAATGACATGACGATTGAGATGGGCGCGTTCGGTAGATGGGAGAGATCCCACACACTTGGCATAATCTTGGGTTCATGTGTCAATGTGGTTAGGACGATTTGTGTAAGATCACATGTTGAGATGAGACAAACAAGTTGGCTATAAATTCACTCGCACACATTCCATACTTGAAACGAGTTGGCCAAAGTATACCAACTTACAAAATGGATCGATTTGGGTCGGCCCAACTTGAGAATGTGGTATTGAGATGGAATGGATCGGGTTGACCTAAATGGTTTGTGACACCATGTGATGACAATATGAGTTCAGTGTAATGATTCTCCGCACTTGAAATGGGTAGAGATGATACATAGATCGAGAAAAGTATGACATTGTGTGATGGAGAAGCAAATCAGGTGGAATGATTTATGCACACGATGGGAGATGGACCATCGTCTAGGTGCTTATAGAGTACCATATGAATTGACATTCCCCAACCAAGGTACACAACATTTGGGAAAAGTGAAACACACCATATATATATATATATATATATATATATATATATATATATATATCGATAGATCGAGAGAGAGAGAGAGAGAGAGAGAGAGCATATTTTGGCAGAGCTATAGAGTGGATAGTAGGGTGTTTTGGAAACAGTTCAGAATGCACCAAGTAGAAGCCTGGGACAAGTAAGACAGGGAGAATTACTAGGCCACACCAGACGAGAGGACATGCAGGTCAGTTTTTTCGTGATTTGATAATGTGGCACGCCTCTCCCCTTGCATTGCAAATGAAGGCATGGCCAATTTTGTAATTTAGTGAGACAAGTCAAAATTTTGTGTTCATTGATCGTGACGTGATGGGAAAGAATTTGGTGTTTGCCAAATGGACCAAAATTTGATGTTTGATTCTGCAAAGCAAAATTTTGCATTTGGGCTGAAATTTGGGGTTTCTTGTGAGTCAAATTTTGAGTTTCGGGTAAGATCGAAATTTGGTGTTTGCTAGAAATGTTGAGTTTTGTTGTAAATTAGGTGTTTTTTTTAGGGAGGGAATCTTTTGTATGTTTTGGCACAAATTATTGTTGTTGATGTAAGGTAGTGGGATTTTTGATGTAATATTTTTTATTATTATACATCTTTTGGGTTTTAGGCCAATTAGTTTCCTGCACCATATTATTTGTATATGTGTCTTGATGTATTTCATGATGAGAAAAGTGTATTCGTAAATGTGAATATTTGGTTAAGTAAACAAGTAATTCCAAAAAAACTTAAATAAAAGAAGAGTAGGTGTAGTCCAAGTTTAAGTAAGTCCAAGTTGAGAAAGTCATTAGGAAGAAAAAACATTAGTGCCTCATTCCCAAATATCCATGGGGTGTCTTTAACTATGTGGGTTCTTTAGGGAATTGATAGTTGACCTCCTTTTCTAGCATTGAAACTCCTCCCTTTTCCTATTGTTCAACAGTTCCTTGGGACTTCCTTTTTTTGTGAGGGTTGATATGTCCTCTTTGGAGGAGAATTGCCTAAGAGTTGCTATGTCATTGTAGCTTGGAAGACCCATTTTGTGGTATATCCTTCCTCTTTGATGTTGCAACTCTTTCCTCCCTCTTGTATTCTACTATTGTAGCGGGTGGTTATTATATAATACCCTCCCTTTCACAACTTTCTCATCCTAGGGTGTGTGCACTAATGCGTTAATTTGGCAGCTCAGTGACAAATTACTGGACTAAATTCCTCTTTCTAAGAGGATCAAAATTGAATTTTGAAGCACTGATTTTATATAAGGGAATGTAGGTTTTAACCCTGTACAGAAATCACCTGCAAACAAATTCTCAAAAATAGAAAATAAACAATGGCAAGAACATAAAACAAATATACACAAATATTTTCCCTTGGATCCCAAAACCGGGACTACTAGAATGATTTTTCATTATATTCCTTTCAATGTTACAATACATATATATACATGTCAAAGCATTCTTAAAACCCCAATCCATTAACAATGGATTAGAACATAATTGTAGTTCCCTTGACCCGATCTACAAAATACCATGGGCAAAAAACCATCATGCCCAAAACCATGTGTCAAACCCATGCAAAAAACCATGGGTAGGTCCACCCACCATCTTTGGGTTCGCCCATATCCTTGGGTCTGCCCAACTATTACTAGGTCCACATAAAAAATTTCCTAGGGCACTGCCCTAGACCCCATGCAGAGGGAGGCTACCACCCCCATGCAAACCCCCTGACAAGGGGGGCTTCCGCCCCCCTTGTGAGCCCCCTGCTACGTCTAGCACAACGAACATGGGGGGCTATCACCCTCCTGTATTTTTTATGTGAAGCCCATAATATGGCATTTTATCAGGTCGGCCTAGAGCACAAATTGTCCCTCCTCCAATTCCTATAAATTAAGGACAACTCAAGCTCATTTGGATACCACTCATCACACACTTCTCTCTCTCTTCTTGGGCTTGATCTATCTAAAAAAATTTAGGTCTTCTCTCACACATGTGAAGCTGGAGAAAGAGGACAAAATTATAGGTGGTCGAAATCTGAAATTGACTGCAACTTTGATTGGCATTGACCAATGTTGACTTTGAATTTTTGGGTTGATTTTTGGTTCGATATTTTGAGGGTATTTTTGTTTGGTTAGGCCGCAATTATTGGCACAAATATTGAGGATATCTAGGAAATTTGACTTAGTTTGACCACAATGATAAATTACAGAATTTAACCACAAAAATTCTCTCATTTTTCCAAGTGTGACTTAGTTTTTGATGACTATTTTAGGCTTAATTTGACCAACAATTGAGGTATAATTTTATTGCTATTCACTAAGCTCGTGAGGGTTTGTTTGACCATTAACTGAAGGAATGGTTAGGGTAGATTAACTGATATTGACTTGGACAGATTTGCAGTTGCACCAGAGCTGAGTTTTGTTGACTCTCTCTCTCTCTCTCCTATCTCTGATTTGGATAATTGCTTGGCATATTGACTTAATTGGATATTGGATATGGATATTGGCTAGTCAAAGGTTGACTTTGACTCTTGGATGTTGTACTCTCTACTGAACATTTGAAGACAATCTAATAAAAGAAGAAATGTAAAGGGTTTTCCCCTTGTGGGGTTTTTCCATGGTCATTGACCAAACATTGTGTCTCTTGTATTTTGGCTAACTTTCATTGTGAATATTATATAATTGTTCTATCCACTATTTCTCTCTTGTTATTGACTAATTGAAGAAGTGGAAATTGTATTTTGGATTTTATTAGAAATTGTTGCAGTGATAGTTGCAACATAGAACAAATCTTAGAGGTGAAGACAAGCCTAAGAGGCATAGAGCAAGAGAATCCATCACATTTTGGTTTGGTAAAAATGTGTACCTCGTACTTCAAGGATAATGAAAATCTAGTTGATGCATCTAACTTTGCAGCTTGGAAGACGAGGATCAATGTCACCTTAGATGAGTATGAGGATCAATGTGGAAGGAAATATTTTATCACCACTAGAAAATTCTCCCCAAGCTGTCAATTCCAAGTACAAGAAAGTTGATACTAAATCTAAGAAGATCATAATTGATTCTTTAAGAGATCATCTACTTGTGTATATTTCATCTTTGAATACACCCAAATAAATGTACGATAATATTATTGGCATGTATGCCATGAATAATTTGATCCACATTATGGATTTGAAAAATCAACTCAAGGAATCTAATATTCACAAAGGAGAGACTACACAATCATTACTCATGACAATCACTCAAATCAGGGATCAACTCTAAATCGCTCAATAAATTGTACCTGGAAGGAATTAGTGATGACTACCCTTACTGGTCTTCCTTCATCATGGGAGATGTTCATTACTTTTATCAAAAATAGGGAAAGGATCCATTCTTTTGGTGAGATACTTTCTCTATGCAATCAAGAGGAAAGAATGATGACATCTAGGGGAAGAATTCAAAATCTAAATAAAGGAGAGCCTACTTCCTTCGTTGCTCAAGGGAAGATGAAGAATAAGAAGAAAGGAAAGGGAAATCCATCTAATCCAAGAAGACCTCCTCAATACAACCTAGACTCTAGGAATCCAAGAAGATGAGATAGTGATGTTTAATGCTAAAATTTTCATCAAAAGGTGCACTATGCTCGAGATTTCCTTGAGAAGCATGATGCTCCAAGGAGAAATACTTCAAGGTCCAACAACAATAATCGTGGCTACAATAATAATAGGTTATATGATATAAGAGATGGAAGAAGGAATGCTAGAAGAAGAGACTACTCTGATGATCGTGAAGAAGGATATTGTCCACAAAAGAGATCCAGAAATGCTAGGTATGAAAGTAATGCTACTAATTAATCTGAATATATCCTTATTTCTTCACTTTCTAGTTCCTCTCTTCCAGATAGTTGGGATATTGGGTTGATTGATAGTGGGGACTCTCATCATTTGTTTGGGTATAAGGAATTTCTATCTAGTTTGGTAGAGAGGGAGTCAAGTTTAAAGATTATTCTTGGAGATAACTCCACTCATCCCGTTAAAGGCTTTAGGTCCATTAAATTTCACTTAGACTCTGGGGAATCTGTCTTGCTTCATGATGTGATGTATGTCTTGGGATTGAAGAATAATTTGGTATATATAACTACTTTGGAAGACAAAGGAATGAGAGTTTCTTTGATCAAAGGAAAAGTACTTGGCTTGTTGGATCCACTATGAGATATGCTTTCACATTGGGATCTAGATTTTAACGAATTTATAGATCCACGAGAAGACCTCTTCTAACAATGGTACATGATACTAATCATCAAACCAAGTTGTGGCATCGTAGATTAACCCATCTACATTATGGAGCTCTTTTGAAATTGAAGAAGTTGGTTTCTGGGATTCCTGATGTTTAAGCCCATCAGTATGGAGGGTGTCTAGGATGTGTTAGTTGAAATAAGACAAGGGGACCATTCCCCTTTAGCAAGAATAAGTCTAATGACATCCTCTATCTCATTAATTCTGACATATGTGGTCCAATGCTCGTTCACTCACTTGGTGGCCATGAGACTCCACATTTTGATAGATGAGAAGATAGCTGATATCCTCACCAAGGATTTTCTGAAAGGGAAGTTCTTGGTCTTGAGAGAGAAACTTGGATTGGTTGAGATGACTCTTTTGGATAAGGATCCTAATTGATCAAGAAAATTGAGAAGTGCTCTTCTCCCCCCCCGGTTCATCTCCCAGGGTGAGTAAGGGATTTGATGAGTTCCTGGGGATGAGAGACCTTTGAATGATAGGGTGTAGAGACCTAGGATCTCCCCTAGTTAGAGCATTCTCCATTTATTGTCCTTCCCACCTTGTGGGATAGCCTCCCCATCTGGGCAATGGGATGAGGGACTTAGGATAGGGTGTGATGGATCTCACCCAAGTTGGTGGATACAAGTGTTCTACCATCTGAATCTCTAGGGTTAAGATGGATGATCAAGGAAACGAGGTTAGATTGTGATCCTTACCTTTGGTAAGATGATCTCACATATTGTCAAGGACTTTGGGATATAGTGTGATCTCTATGCATTAGGGTAGGTTTGTTCTCACCCATTGTATTTAGCTTCAGGTGGTAGGTATGCCTCCCCGATGGTGATATGGTTTTGAGCAGTAATTGAGTCTCCCTGATGGTGATAGATTTAGGGTGGTAGTTGGAGGTCCCCTGTAGCGATTATTCTTCTTTAGATTTGAGAGTGTTAGACATGAGATGAGAAAAGACAAGTAGAGATGAGCAGGGATGCACATGACATGATGCTGATATACTTGTGATGATCACATGATGCAATTGAAATTTCTCCCTAGATGAGAGGAAGTGTTAATTTGGAAGCTCAATGATAAATTCCAACCATTGGACTAAATTCATCTTTTCGAGAGGACCAAATTGACTTTTGAAGCACTGCATTCAGAATAGGGAAACTGTATTTTTCATGTGAAACCCCCAATATGAAATTTGATCAGGTTGGCCTAGAGGAAAAAATGTCCCTCCTCCAACGCCTATAAATTAAGGACACCTCAAGCTAATTTGGAAAACATTCATTGCACACGTATCTCTCTCTTCTTACGTTTGATCTATTTGAAAAATTGTAGGGCTTCTCTCACACAAGTGAAGGAGAAAGAGGGAAAAATTAAAGGTGGTTGAAATCTGAAACTAACTGCAACTTTGAACAATGTTCACCAGTGTTGACTTTGACTTTCTGGACTTATTTTTGGTTAGATATTGAGGGTATTTTCGTTTGGGAAGAGCACACTTATTAGAACAAAAATCAAGGAGATATGGGAACTTTGACTTGGGCTGATTGCAGAGATAAATTGTGGACTTTGACCACATAAATTCTCTCTCATTTGACTGAGTTTGACTAAGTTTTTGATGACTATTTTACGTTGACTTTAACCAGCAATTGAGGTTGAATTTGACTGTTGTTCACCAAGATCTTAAGGGGTTGTTTGATTGTTGACTGAAGGAATGATTAGGGCACGTTAACTGTTATTGACTTGGAGAGATTTGTAGTTGCACAAGAGTTGAATTTTGTTGACTCTCTCTCTCTTTTCTATGATTTGGATCATTTATTGGCATATTGAATTAATTGGATATTGGATATTGGTTTTAGATATTGACTAGTCAAAGCTTGAATTTGAATCTTGGATGTTGTACTCTCTTTGCTGAACATTTGAAGACAATATAATAAAAGAAGAATTGTAAAGGGTTTTCCCCCTTGTGGGGTTTTTCCCTGGTCATTGGCCAAACATTTTAAATCTTGTCTCTTGGCTATTTTTCATTATGCATATTGTATAATTTTTCTATCTACTATTTATCCCTTATTATTAGTTAATTGAAGAAGTCAAAATTGTAATATGGATGCTATTGGAAATTGCTGAAGTGATAGTTACAACATAGACGTGGGCCCCTTACACCCTGTTGCTTCTTCCTTGTGACTCCCCTTCCTCCGTTGTTCCCACTTCAATGGCTAATTAATGCTGGTCCGATCCCTTGTTGTTATATTCGGAGCTCGTAGTTGCTGGGACACCGTGTGAAAATGCGGCCTTTATGATGGTAATTTTGTCAGGCTATGTCATTCACTCGTCCCCAAATTAACTAACCGGAAAATGGAGATCGTGTCAACGGCCAGTGAAATGAGTAAGTGGGCCCTGGGATATTAGTGTTAGGGATTGATTGCCTTAGTCCGAACCAGGAACATAACCTCTAGTTTGTGAACAAGACCTGGAGGAGTAACTATTATTCTCCAACAATACTGTTATCTATACCTATTGTTTGGTAACAAGACTTTCTGAACAATTCTTGATGAAAAAATTAACACTGTGGGTTTAACCATTCGATGGTGAGAGACACACACTATCAAATTCTTAACTTCTATAATAATCTAAACTATTTATTACAATGCCTTCCACAAAAATAAATGCATACCGATAAGATTTTGGTGCCTTATATGGTTCAATAGTTGGAGGTGATACCAAAAAATATTGTTTTTCCAGACTTTACAAGTGATGAACTTAGACAGAAAGTAGGTAACACTTTCCTATGGTGTTGGTAGTGAACTCCTTGCAAATACCCTTCCTCACCTAACCAAGAATTTATTTTATTGCAATAATTCTTCTTTGATGCTAGGAGGTGAATAATTCCATGAGAATCATTTTTATCCTATGAGTGGAAGTCATGTAGCTACAGTTAGAGCCTCCTCCATGGAAAATTTTAGGGGCTAATATTCGCAAGTGGGCTAATTTTCCATGATTTTTCCAAAAAAAAGAATTGCCAATTTCCATTTCTTCTAAAAATGATTCACCCAAATTTAAAGTATAAAATTATTTTACACTAAAAATCGCCAAAATTATATGAACTCTACCTATAAAATAATTAGAAATTTGGATATTTTTATAAAGATATCAACAAACATTTTATAGTTTTTTTATTAGACAATAATGAGGTTCTCCAAGATTTATAAACTTTAAAATAAATTTCCATCCTTAAAATGTTCCTGCTCATCCACTTTAATTTTCATTCCTTTCCCTAATGTCTTTGTACCCCAGATATTTCGCATGAATTCAGGTGCAACCTCTTCATTGAGTCACTGCAATTTTTCAAAGTACTCTACCCATTCAACATTATGGAAAATCTATAATGCCTCATTATTAGTCCTCAACAGTTCCCTATCTAGTTCCTAGTAGATTATAAATCCTCCCATGGTTACTATTGGTTATGTAGAGAACATGCATTGCTTTTAGTTGCTGAGAAATGGTGAAAATGTCTAAATTAGGAAAGGTGGAAAGTCATATAGTATCATTCGTTATGTCAATGGTATGGGGGAATCACGACAAGGGTTTTAACGATTTCAAAATTTATGTTAGGCATTAATGGCTTTTTCCCAAGGTGGATAGTTTCCATGTGGTGCATAGGTAAGATTAGATATGTTGGAGAAGTAATAAATGTGAAAGATTGTGGTAGGTTGGAAGAAATTATTATGAAGACAAATCTCATTTAATTAAAAATGTAGTGACTAGAAAAACACTCCCTTTTAACTTACTCATGTTTGGTGGTGGTACAATGTATCAGTGCCCTTATGACTTTGCAATGTAGTGGTGTTGTAGAATGATGTGAATGGGTGTTGCAAAAACTGGGTTGGTGTTGTAGCAAGCTACCATCCCCCTCACCATTTGACTCTATTGAGGCCCAACTATGTCAAGCTACTCTGATGGTTGAGAAATTAACTTGGGATAAGCCAAATGACTGTAATGAACTCATAGCTTTCATGAACGGTTGGTAGCATAACCAATGGCACATACTAGATATGATGGTATCTCTTTGGCGCAAGAAGAAGCAAATTCAAGATAGGTAGGCTCGCTCGGAGGGGTATCTGGATCACATAGGGGCACATGTGCATGATCCATTTCACTATCCTCCGGCACCATGAGACAAATCAGACGCTCCAGATTTGGCGCACACTAATGTTCAAGCATGATGACTAGTTGTTTTTGTATCTTGGGTTAATTTTTTTTATTGTGGGTTTCATGCATGAGATACTCTAGTTTTATCTTACTCTTGGATTTTTGATTTTGTTAGTAAATCCAAGCCAACGAGTCTATTAGGAATGAGGCTTGAGGAACTTTTACTTGGAATCAACCACAATGTAGTCTTTTGAGTAATTAATAGAAACTTTCGACTTACATAAAATAAATTAAAAAATTATTATGCATTCATGAACAAAATATATTATATATTTCCAAAATATATATAAACATAATAGATATTTTATTAATATTAAACTTAAACAGTTACAATAAATACACAATGAAATTTTGGCTCTGTCAGGGTTTTCAATATCTTTGAATAATTAAAAGTTTTCAAAAACCCTCATGATGGCCCAAACTATCTCAGAGAGGGCATTTTATTTTACACTTGTAGATATGTTGCCAAGAGATTGTGTGCTAGATTCACCAAATTGTTATCATATCTTTGTCAAGCTCCCCTCTAGATAATCACTACTCATTAGGGTTTTCTCTTCAGAACTAGTTTGATATTAGAAGTTTTATTTAGAGCTTCAAGTGAGCATTCCCTCAGGCATGAAACACCTCATTTTTCAAAGTAGTTAGTTTAATGATGTTGATACTCTCCCCATTTACAATATTGGTAAAGACACCTCTATTTTCATATTTCATCTATGAAGGGGGATTGGAGGCAAGCCTTACTCCTCTCGAATTTTTCTTGTAAAGATGGCATCCATGCTCGAACCTCTAAGGAAGATTAGACCCAAATGACTCATGGGTCATTTTTGGTGGAAAAATGAGGAAACTCCTTCCTTAGAAATTTCTCACTTAGATTTGGAGGATCTTCATTGCATATTCATAGGTAGAACTAATTTACTGATTTAATGACTTCTATCCTTGCACAACTAATATGTACCAATGGATCCATATCGTATGTACTAAAGATTGCAAGGTTATTTTCTGCTCAAGGGGATTCTTTATTCAATTATTTAGGAAATCGAAATATTATCATTAAGCTTTAACTAAAGGGCCCTAGTTTTGGGGCAGTGATGGATTATTTTTAACCCCTTGGTTCTCATATTTTGACCCATCCACAACTTTCAATACGAAGATGTTGATATGGGTTGAGATTCTTAATCTGCCTCACTAGTGGCACTATACATTCTTTCAAGGAATTGGAGACACTCTAGGTTGTTGTCTTATTATTGATGCATCTTGTGGGTGGCTTGGTGTGTATACCTCTGAAATATTTTTGTTGAAATTGATATCAGTAAAAGCCCGCCAAATCAAATCAATCTAAAAGTCAGTGATTTTCATTGGACACAAGCTTCAGATTATGAGAAAATTGCTTTTTGTTTATGCTTATGTCATAAAATAGGTCACTTATAGAACTCATGTCCAATATTTAATTTTCAATAGAAGTGGAACATATGCAATTCCAGATCTAAAAGTTGGAAGCCCTACAACCCTTCTCTTATGGATGTCAAGGCATCCTCTATGTTGTATAAGGATGATGCAATCCATTTGGGGGACAAGATCTAAGGCTCAATGATAATTTGCATATCACTTTGATCAAACCACCTTCGAAAGGTTGAGTCAAGGTTTCAAAAAAGAAAGAAAGAAAAAAGTCACCTTGAGGATGAGCCCTGATTTGGGTGATTCATCTTTCTAATAAATTCTTCTATCCCTTTATGTTTTCTTTGTTACTCTCAATGCCATTCATCTATACTTATATGTCGTTAATATAGGGCAATCGTGCCAAAAAACAAGGCATGATACCATTTTATTCTTGTTTGATCCATAAAAATTTAGATTTACAAAAAAAAAAAAATCCTTAAATTTTGATTATTATAAAAACTATTATAATAAATCAATATAATTTTTAAGTAATATGAAAAATACTTTTGAAGTTTTAAAATAGTGTACACATATAATCAAATATATTAGAAATATTTTTATTTTAAATATTTTTCTTCAACTAATATATTAAACATTATATATTTAAATTTCAAACATTTTAATCATATATATATATATATTAAATGAGTTTTAAATAGACGGTAAGAAAAGTGATTTTGTTTAACCATTTCTACATTACTCACAGGTTTTTTTTATCTACTTTTTTAGTCATCAAAATGTGGCTCATTTCTGCCTTAAGGCTGAACCACACATTAATTAAAACATTGACAAAAAATACATAAATGTCACTAATCCAAAATTAACAAAACAAAATCAAATATATTGTAAATATTTCTATTTCAAAAAATTTTCATTAACAATATATTATATATTTCAATTTAAATTATTAAATATTAATTATATATATATATATATATATATATATATATATATATATAATTTAAGCATTATAATTAATATTGGTTAAGATATATAAGTTAAAATAATACAAATTTTATTAATATTAAATTAAATTAAATTTAAATATTTTTATTAAATATTAGATTTATAATCAAAATACAAAATTATTTAAATATAATTAAATAATTATAAAAATATAAATAATAAATATAATTAAATGATTATAAAAAATATAAATTTATTTATTATCGTTGATCTTTGTCTTGGGAAATATTGAAAAAAACTTTGATAAAAACTTTGATATGGCTATTCCAAAAATAAACAAAATTAAATATAGTGTAAATATTTATATTTAAAAAAAATTATTTAACAATATATTAGACATTATATATTTAAATTTAAATTCTTAATATTTAAATTTAAATTATATATGTTCAGTAAAGATTTAAAAATACATATAAATTTTAATCATTATAATAACAAATCATATAAATTTTAAGCATTATAATAAATATTTGTTATGATATATAAAGTTAAAATAATAAATATTTTATTAAATATTAAATTAAATTAAATATACATAATTTTATTAAATATTAAATTTATAATCAAAATACAAAATTATATAAATATAAATATAAATATATAAATATAATTGTAAAAAAATAAATCAAATATAATTATACTAACACAAATTTATATCATACCAATCAAATAAATAATATAATTAAATATAAACACAATTTTACAAATAAAAATTAGGCTCTAATGTTTGTATGTGTGTATTTACATAGAGAGCTTCTCTTAGCTTCAAGAATCATAAATTCTCTACTCCAGGTGAAGGTGGAAGCTTATATGACCTCCCCCTCACTTCTAGCCTATAATTACACTACACTCATCACTCCCCAATCCCCACCTTTTATTTTAAATTACATACAATATGTCATCCACATTCATTCTAAATACATAGATTTAAAGGAAAACCACATAAAAAATATTATACGTAATCATCAATGCACATCAAATTTCCATTAATAAATGATTGCATATCAAATTTTGCAAACATAAAAATATTACACATAAAAATTTGATTATTACATAAACATAAGCATCAAAGTTATAATCATTGCAAGTAAAGAAATTGTAAATGCCCAAACCCCAAAAATTGTCAAGCATGCAAACTTTCATGCCAAACACAAAAAATGTTGTAAATGCATAAACATACAAGCCTATATATAGACATTACGCATTGGAAAAATAAATTCATACACACTTTAAAATATAAGTCATACAATATAATTGTAAATACTATGCAAATCAAATTCAAAATACAAGCATAAGCAATCATACAAACATCCCATATTAATTACACCCTAAAAATATTGTAAATGTATAAGATACAAGCACATGGAGATACTAAGCATTGCCAAATGAAATTTCACACACATTCCAAAGTTCATATCCAAATGTCATACACAATCATTGTAAATACACAACCATACAAATGAAGCTAAACCACAAGCATTGCTACAATCATGAATACACATCAAAATACAAGAATACACAAACATAGAAACATCACATGTCAATTACACCCTAAAAATATTGTAAATGCATAAGATACAAGCACATGGAGATACTCAGCATTGTCAAAAGAAATTTCACACACATTTCAAAGTACATATCCAAATGTCATACACAATCATTATAAATACACAACCAAACAAATGAAACTAAAACCACAAACATCGGTACAATTATGAATACACATCAAAATACAAGCATAGAAACATCACATATCAATTACACCCTAAAAATATTGTAAATGCATAAGATACGAGCACATGGAGATACTAAGCATTGCCAAATGAAATTTCACACACATATTCCAAAGTACATATCCAAATGTCATACTCAATCATTGCAAGTACACAACCATACAAATGAAACCAAAACCACAAACCTTGCTACAATCATGAACACACATCAAAATACAAGAATACACAAACATAGAAATATCGCATATCAATTACACCCTAAAAATGTTGTAAATTAATAAGATACAAGCACATGGAGATACTAGGCTTTGCCAAATGAAATTTCACATCTAAGAATTTAAAATGTGTAAAGAATGCATTAACAATTAAGAAGTTTATTTTGGATTTCAAATTTCAAGTATGTTCCACATAATGTAAGTTGATGTGTCATTAAACATTATTAACTTAAAATCTATAATGCTAACTACTATTAAAAATAAGCAAAGAGGAAAAGTAAAAACAAAGAAGTGGAAAAAGAGAGAGGATGCACAAACCCTTAAAAACTAACATGGTTTGTTCTTAAGAGTATTGAGAAGAGGCTTTTAGCCCCTTCAAACAAAAATAACTTTTATTATTAAGAGTTTTCAAAAAGTAATTACACAATGAATAAATAAATGTTACTTTCTTTTGAAAACGATTAATGTCATAATCATTTCATGTCTTCATGATGGACATGTAAATCCTTCCTATGTCGTGGCCATGCACATATTCATGATTTCTTTATAGTGGAACAAAAAATGCATAAATTTGATTTATCATTTAAGAAAGTGACAATTATAATTTGAGAAATAAATCATATTCTTAATTTAACTTGACTAAAGAGAAACTTTGAGCATTAGTGTTGAAGATTGTACTTTGACTTAAAAAATAAAATAATTTAGATCTCTATATCTATTCTTAGCTGACAGGACTGTGACTTTCTATTCGACAATTTTTTTTTTCAACCGTTGAGATTTAATTACTATGGTTTATCTACTGAAATATTTTCTTATAAGGGAAAAAGCAACAACAACAAAAATGGTAAAGGTGGGCACCTGTGTATCCTGAAGTCCATCAGTGGTTTGCTCCCATTCTTGCTGAGAGCCCATCACACAGCTAAAAATGAATCCCACAACAATGAAAGGTTTGCTCCCTGCCTCCCATTCTCGCTGAGAGCCCATCACACAGCTGAAAATGAATCCCATAACAATGAAAGGTTTTCTCCCTGCCTCTCATTCTCGCTGAGAGCCCATCACACAGCTGAAAATGAATCCCACAACAATGAAATCCAATCTAATTCTAATTATTTATGGAAACAAATAAAATTCGGTGAGTTATCTAAATTTCTAAAAGAAAAATAAGAAAATATACCCATGGATGAGTTGAACCAGTGTACTGGGTGCTGTGAAGAATATGAACAACACACAGTGGTAGGACATTATTTTGATTGAATATGAACAACACACAGTGGTAGGAGATACACCTACCTATAAATTTCTATCTACCCATAAATTAGATGAAAAATAAGAAAATATACCCATGAATGAGTAGATCCAGTGGACTGTCGGTGGGTAAAATATGATCGGACATTATTTTGATTTGTGAATCTGATGCCTGAAGCTGCTGCTCTGCTCGCTGAACATGCCTGTAAATCCACGCACGCACTAGGTCCCACTGAACATGTATGTAAATCCACGGACTGGCACAGGGATCCACCTCACCTCCTTCACGCTGCTCATGTGCTGGTGGATCGGTGCCAGGTCATCCACCTTCCATTTGTTCATATATTTCAAAACAAATAATCAGAACTATAAAAGGTTCAGTTCAGATGTTGTTGACTATTTAACTATTGGAATGTCTACTAATGCAAGAAAACCCATCTTTTTCATTATTTCATTACATGGAATGTAGAAAAACATCACTCTATTTATATTTCTTAAATGATTCATACAACACAGTCTGTGCTGGTTGAATAAGACTGGCATCATGCAGGAAACACCGCGCAGAGGCTGAACAAGTCTCTCAATCAGAGACGCCTCCCATCCAAAAGGACAGCAAATTCCCGCCTGAGACGTTTAAAGTCGTTTTACTCTGAGATGAGATGTTGGGAATCTAAGTCGTTTTACTCAGCTGAGATGAGATGAGATGTTGGGAATTTGTAGGTGATTCCCAAAAATTGGGTCAGCTCCCCACAAGGCCCCTGCGTGTATGACAAACTTGCATTCTCAGGAAGGAAACAAACATAGCCTATTCAGATCAATCGAAGAGTTAAAATGGAAATCTATGTTTCAATTAATCGGAGAGAGAATTAGATGGGCATATAATCTCTGAAACTTTTCATATAATCTGTGTATACCTGAATCGGCGTTATTCCCTTGAGCAGAGGTATAGGTATAGGTAAAGGTAGGGTGTTGCACCCTAATGAGATATACTCTTTGTTTCTCCTTCCAGCCTTATCGATGTATACCAAATCTGGATTTCTCTGGACTTCTTCTCTGAAACTTCTCTGTGTATACCTGAATCGGCGTTCTTCAGAGGTAGGGTGTCGCCTTATCAGTGAATGCTACATCCACAACAGAGTAGCAACAACTGTATAAATAAAAGCACAATGATGGCCTTATCATCCAGAATTGCATATAAAACAGAGAATGCTACATCCACAGTAGAGTAGCAACAATAGTATAAGTAAAAGCACTATGATGGCCTTATCATCCAGAATTGCATATAAAACAGAGAGCAGAGATACTTGTATACATTTAACAACAAAATTGATAATAGAGAGCTATTTATATGCATTTAACAAAATTGAATTGACAAAAGAAAGAAGACATACAGAAACAAAGAGACTATACAGGATTTTACCAGAAGATTCAAGAGAGGAGGATGGGGATGACGATGACGATGTGGGAGGATTGAATAACACACCTCCTTAATTCTGTGCCAATCAGGGGCAGGGCTTGTGAAGCAGTTTGCAGGAGGAAATAATCCTATGACGGCATGCCAAGGACAAGACACGGGTAGTCAGTCTTTGTTTGCAATTCCATTTGCAATAGCTTATGCAACACCACCCAGTTAAGAGCTTGACCAAGACAAGACATGGGTAGTCAGTCTCTGTTTTCCATTGCATTTGCCAAAGCTTATGCAACACCGCCCAGTTAAGAGCTTGACGAAGACAAGACAGGGGTAGTCGGCC
The DNA here is from genome assembly GCA_034641835.2 of Pinus albicaulis. Taxonomy (NCBI): domain Eukaryota; kingdom Viridiplantae; phylum Streptophyta; class Pinopsida; order Pinales; family Pinaceae; genus Pinus; species Pinus albicaulis. The sequence goes on along the minus strand of CM076574.1, from coordinate 782,012,358 downwards.
TCTGTTTGCCATTGCATTTTCCATAGCTTATGCGGCACCGCACAATTAAGAGTTTGAAAAGGGCCGGCCGAACGACCCTCATACTGCAACATTGATCCCAAATCAAACTACTTCCTGCTAATCCCACTCATTGGGCTGATCATGTATATTTGAATCTATAACTAAGAAAAGAAGAAAAACAGAGACTCGATGCAAAGAAATTTACCTAATCCCATGTAAATATGAATTGATATAAATATGTTTGGCTTAGAAATTTCTGAGCATTAAAAAACTGAAGCAGCGCAGGTACCAATTCATATTTAGGCAATTTTTGTGGATTCAAAAACTGAAGCAGGTACCCATTCATATTTACGCGTTTAGCCTAGCAATTCAATATATGCTAGAACAGAGGTAATTGCATGAAATAATTACAAATTCATATTAATTCTAATTCTTGGAGTGTATGCCAATTAATAAGCCAATCTAACATCAGTGGGAAGGTTTCAAAAACAAATCAACGCATGAAAATTACAAATTCATATTAAGAATCATCCGTGTGAAGGTTTAAAAATAAATAAATGCATGAAATACAAATTCATATTGATTCTAATTCTCGCAGTGTATGCCAATCTATGTACAGAAATTTGCATACCTGGAATTGAGAAGGATATGGGTGGATATCTCATCATTCATATACCTTTCGCGCCTGCTAATTTAAAATTTAATTGATGTGATGTCTGTCTACCTTCACCTCCCCGTACCGCACAACACGACACAACAACATGCAAACCAGACCAGACAACAACAGGCAAACTCATACCAAACAACAACAGGCAAACCTCACCACGCAAAGCAGACCATACCAGACAACAACAGGCAACCAGACCAGAGAAAACTCATACAGAGACCACCACAAACATACATACATGACATGGAGATCCAAGGCAAGACTCATACAGTGCAGCGCAGTAGCCATGGGTGGGAGGAGGAGGAAATTCATGAGACGCAATGATTGAGACAAGGATCGGAAACAAATATTGGTTGCATTTAACGGTCATGCTTTTCTTGACTGACAAAAACATTTTTTCTTGACTGCCAGCTCATCAAAAAAGCACTTTGTGGCAACATGTGGAAAAAGCATCTTGGATTGTAATTTTGTTGCGAATAAGAATATATCTAGGAATTCAATGTTTGTAATAATCTAAGGGTAACTTTTTGACAACGGGCTATATCTCATTTGAAAATGAATGATTATCTATTATGAAATAATGGAAAAAGAAATTGAATTTGTTGAAGTGTCAAAATCATGCAGAGCCCAATTATACTTCATTCTTTGAGTCTATTTTATCATAAATAAATAAATTATGATTATTAAGCATTGCACACATATCTATAGATTTAAAGTACATATATTACTAATTTATAATTTAGTAAGAATGTATATTTTAGGTGAGTGTAGTAAAAGTTAAACTCATCTTTTCTCATTGTTCTTAGTGAATTGGAGAATGCTCCCAACCAATCAAGTTACCAACTCTAGAGTTGTTTTACAATATTCAAAAAATATTCATGTTGTTTAGGTTTATTGATTATTTATCCAAGGGAAGCCCAAAGCAATTAGATTTAATATAAGGCCAAAAGACACTCCTATTCATAATGACCAAACTTATTATAGCTTGGGAAAAGGAATATTAAAGGGAATTACAAGTAGATACACTAAAACCTGTTTATGTCACTGGAGGTATGACATGTTGTTGAAGGATCATATATATTTCAACGACAGACTGGCCACTAATGATCATTACTCACTTGATCAAGGAAGATCATGAACAAGGTTCATCGAGCATCGTTATCTTTCCAACTTTCCAACTTCTCTTTCTTCATTCATTATTGTGTCACTTCACTATCCATTTATAAAATGTCAAAGAGATTGATTTCATCTTCATTCATTAATTTCCTCCTTAAACACTACTTTCATGTATTTCCAAACAGTTAACACATTTGACACGTGATGGCGAGAAGAGAAGCACATATGCCATGCATAATAATATATAATATTTGTCATGGGTAGCATAATGAGTTTGGGATTTATCATTGAATATTTGATAAATGATCATCCTCTTCGATGGAATAATTTAAACCATTACGAGTAACATCTTACTTATCATATATTCAACAATTTTGAGAAGGACGAAGTTCAAAACTAGTTAGATTTTAATATAAGGAAAATTTTCCAGACTCAATTTAATTCGTGGATTAAATTCTCTATCTCACTCTCTCTCTCTCTTCAAAAAAACATATTAAAAATGCTTCACCCAAATTTTATATAATAAAATCATGTATCTTTAAAATCACTGAAATTCTATAAAAAAAATTTAGTAAATCCTTACTAATTTAAATAATTTGTACAAATATTCCTACACATTTTTCATATTAAATCATTAAAAAAAATATTATTTTAAATAAATTTCCTTTGCATCTAAACATCCCATGGCCTACCTGAATGGAAAAGATTGCAATCCAAGCTCAACAAATCAATCTTTCTTGTTGTCTTTAGATTTGTTTCGTTTGATTTGAGAGTTCAAGAGTCAGGTATATATGCAAAATCAGTCACTGAAAGACATCTCGCATCCTCCATATGATAATCCAAGCTCAACAAATCAATATTTCTTGTTTTCGTTCGATTTTTTTCGTTTGATTTGAGATTTCAAGAGTCAGGTATATATGCAAAATTAATCACTGAAAGACATCTCACATCTTCCATATGACTGTGTCAAATTATTTTTTTCTTTTTGGTTTCAATTAGATTTATTTCATTTGATTTGAGAGTTCAAGAGTTGGGTATATATGCAAAATACACTTCTCCTCCATTTTCATCCAAGTGGCGCACCCACAAGGATATGATTCTAACTCGCCACCTCCAAGAGTTCAGTGGAATTTTCAGCTAATACCTAAAGCATTTCTAGAGAAAACATGATTGACATATTTATTCATTTCAATTTATAAAACAGAAATTCACCCATGTTATTGTAAAGATTTTCGAGACTTTCCAAACATTCAATAAACATCTAGGATGAACTCCAAAAAAGGAATTATTCATAAGAGAGAGTCCCCGTAGATTCAATAACATACAAGCTAGACTCTAAACAAAGCATTATTGATACAAGAGTGTCCATAGACATTCAAGAATGATTTTAAGAGGCTCTCTTAGACTCACCAAGTTTCGACCTTATGACCTGCCATTGGAAAATAAAAAAATTTGTATTGAACAAGATTACAAAGGCCTCATTGAAATGGCCCTAGTCAGGGGTAGAAATCGAGTCTAGAAGGTTGAGTTATCATGGAGGGATATTCCCATGAAGAAGGCCATAATTATAGAACAAGAATTAGGGATGAAGTGGAGTGGGAAGGGAAAGTGACCATCAAGGGTTTCACCATGTTATAGGATGATAATGGTCTCTGGAGATGATCATTAGGGGAATTCACCACTATTATTGACAATATTCTCAAGTGATTTCCAAACATTCCATAAACGGTTGTACCAAAGTTGAGAAATATATTATTGACTTGAAAGTTGAGAGACTTGCTAGAAATTCCAAAAAATGTCATGCCAAAAAAAATTTGGGTCAATTTCAAGATAAAAACTATTAGACTAGACGTTTTAGCTTATAGACACCAAAAATTATGTTAATCGATGTTGGATTTATTTGGAATGTCGGAGGATTTATTTAATGACAAAAAATCTACCCTAAATTCATAGGGTTTTGACCTCATGACCCACTACTTGCAAATGAAGAAAATCATATTGGGATGGACTGCAGATGAATTTGTGAAATCACTTAGGCTAGAGGAGTAGGAATATAGTTTATTGGAAGGTTAGTGGCTGAGTAAGGGAGCTTTCTATAAAAAAGGCCATAATGATGGAACAAGAATTGGGGTCATTGGGGACAAGGAAATGGAATGTGATTGTTGATGGTTTCACTATGTTATGGACTGATAATGGTATTTGGAGAGGTTCATGACATGAGTTTTCCATTATTATCGACAAGATCCCTATGAGACTTTCTAGATATTCAAGAAAGAGGTAGGCAAAAAAATTTCCATGTCAATTTCAAAATAGAAATATTAAAATTGATTTTAAAGAAAATTAGCTCTTGAAATTATTAAAATTATTTTTGGCATCATGTATCCTACTAAGGATTCTTTACTTGGCATGTTAGAGGCTTTCTTTTATGTCAAAAAAACTACCCAAAAATCATTGGGATTTGACCTAGTGACTTTTCACTAGCAAATAAAAACAATTCTATTGGAATGGATTGGAGAAGGCTCTATGAAATGATCTAGCTAAGGGGAGAAGGGATATATTTTAGAGGATTGAGTGACCATTTAAGGGAGCTTGTTATCAATTAAGGATCAACGTATGACCCAAATTGGGTATGACGTAGAGAGGAAAATGGAAAGCAACCATAGAGGGTTTTTGTATTGTGCACTTGTTTCTGATTGAATTACTTAGTTTTCGTGAACTCTTTCTCGGTTGTTAAGTTTATTATTTCTATGCGTGTGATATTATTAAATGTTTTTCTAACAATTTTTTTCTTAATATTCATGTTGTAAATTCTGTTCTTTCTATTCATGGTATTTGTTCTACAAGGCACTCATCAATTACTTGATTTTTTTTATTAAATCTTATACGTTCCTTCACTCAATAGGTCCCTTATTTTTCTGAAGCACGCTTCAATCATCAAGATGGAAATCGGGCCTACATACCAGATGGGATACCATAATGGTGTAGAGTCTAATTAGGATTCTGCATTGGGGAGATCCCCTAATTGTTATCAATAAATTTCAGCTCGTCAATAGATTTGACACTAGAAGGAGGGCCTCATTGCAGGAACCAACACACTCCCTTGCCCAAAAAATTCCCAACAAGCTAGTAATGCACCCCATCCTTATTCTCCTCAGAATCCTCTCCATCCCTCCATGGGTCTACCTTTTGGAGATCTCCAACACGGTGATTCCCAACCTCCCCGACTCGAGGATGTTCCTGTGGAAGGGAACACTCCTTTTTATGAAGTCACACATGAAAAATTGAGTTCCTTACGCCCTATCACCTAGAATTTCATTAGAGGTCTGTAGGGCATCCCATCTACAAGTTCTCTTCCTGACCCTTGTATTTCCAACCCACACCATACTCGTCAAGGAATCCTGGTGAATTCGGTACTGCATTTTATTGGAATGATGTTGGAAGAATATGCAGATGTCATTGAGAGACTCTCAATTGAAGGTTTGGAAATCCCCCCAACGTCTGAGATAGAAGCTCCAAGGATCACATTTACCAGGGTTAATAACCAAATACTGCACGAGAATGTACAAGGAGGTAATCAAATGCCACCGGATAATGGTCAAGTTAATGATCCTCCACCTGAGAGAAACCCGAAGGTGGTTCAAGAGTTAGGAAATGAAGAGAACGTTTGAAACATAGATAATCTTTACCATATGGATCATCCCCTGAATGAGTGACCTTTCAGGTTCCCGAGGTGTAGTCTCTCTGGAAAATTTATTTGATCTACAGAATCATTTTTTAGGCCCACCAAATACCAAGACACAAAGCTCCACACTCTCACATGAGAAAATAAATATTGGGACTGAGGTCGACCCGAAATTCATCAATCTTGGTAGTGGATGTTTTCTTGATGAAAAACAATAATTTCTCAACTTATTTAAGAGGTATCAGGATATGTTCACCTGGACTTATGATGACCTCAAAATGCATGACACTGGGATTATCCAACATGTAATACCGATAAAAGAAGGAGTCAAGGCTTTCCAACATAAATTTAGAAAGTTACATCCTACCTTGGAGCCTCGTATTCAAAAGGAATTGAAGAATCTCCTCGATGTGCATATTATCTTCAAATTCGGGCATTATACCTAGGTCTAAAATATAATTCATGTACAAAAGAAGTCTGGTGAAATATGGTTGTGCGTCGAATTATGAAATCTCTTCCTGGCTTCAGAAAAATACAACTACCATGTTCCCTCTATGGAGCAGTTCTTCAAACTGTATCTGTTTGGAAAAGTTCTCTTTACTCGATGGCTTCTCTGGATACAACCAAGTCCTAGTTTTCGAACCAGATCATTTGAAGATGGCGTTCAGAACAAAGTGGGGGAATTTTTATTTTTGATGCATGCCCTTTGGTCTAATCAATTCTAGAGCAACCTTCCAAAGGTCAATGCACATTTCTTTCATGGGACCAATAGGTCATAGCATGGTGGTCTATCTAGACGATGTTACAATTTTCTCAAAGAAGAGGTCTGACCACCTTCATTACCTGAAGAAAATATTTGAGTGATGCCAAAAATATGGGATTTCATTGAATCCCAAGAAGGTAATTTTCATGGTATCATAAAGTAATATCCTGGGTCATATCATAAAAAAGGGCAGCGTCACCGTCGATCCTGACCACGCGAAAGCTATCACACAAATTCTTGTCCCAAGCAGCAAAAAGGGTATGTAATTTTTCCTTGGAAAGATCAACTTCCTCCACAAGTTCATTTCGGATTTCACCCAGATCTTCAAACCCCTACAGAATATGATTAATAAAGGATATTGTATGGTGGTGCTATGAATATCGTTATCTTAATGAAATGAAAGCTTCTTTGAGATTTGGTGCACTCTCCTCTCATGTATTCTCCAGTTATATGAGTTTTCTTGCAACATATGGATGGTATATGATATGATAAGCTCATGCTATGTTGATAAACTTTTTATTGCTATCGGCATTATATTATTTTGTATTGTGCACTTGTTTATGATTAAATTACTTAGTTGTCACCAAATATTTCTCGGTTGTTAATTTTATTATTGCTATGTATGTGATATTATTAAAGGTTTTGATAACAATGATTTTTTTAAGATTCATGTTGTAAAGTCTGTTTTTCTATTCATGGTATTCATTCTGTGATGCACTCATAACTTAATTTCTTGTGTTTATTAAAGATTTTACATTCCTTCACTCAATAAGGCCCCTCTTTTTCTGAAGCACACTTCAATCATCAAGATGGTAATCGGGCCTACATACCAGATGGAATCCCTAAACCAAATGGTGTAGAGTCTAATTGGGATTCTGCATCTGGGAGATCCCTAACTGTTATTGGTAAATTCTAGCCTGTCAATAGTTTCATAGGGATCTTGTCAATAATAATGTAAAACTCATGTCATGAACCTCTGCAAAGACCATTATCAATCCATAACACATTGAAACCATCGACAGTCACATTCCCTTTCCTTTTCCCCATTGTCCCCAATTCATGTTCCATCATTATGGACTTCT